>PVHY01020434.1:0-25567 GCA_004024945.1 Uropsilus gracilis | reverse complement strand
CATTTTGGAATCCCAATCCAATCGCCTAGAATCCAATCGAATCCTCCTCTTTGTTTGCACACCCTTTATATACCCTGATTTCCCGCCTTCCAGGAAATCTGTTACACTTCTTTCTTCCCCCTGCATCCCCCTGAAGGGAAATTTCAGCTAAGGTCATTCCCCCATTTTAACATTACCTGTCCTTAAAATCTACAATCTTAAACAGGAGACATTGGTGGGGGGGGGGCGCACCCTATCAATTTCAGTCCCTGGGGGTCACCTACCACCTCCCCTCCCCACCCACTCCAGCTGGTCCCCTCTCTCCCCTTGTGTAGTTTCATTTGGTTGACCATATATTAGTGAAACCATTTGGTTTCTGACCCTTTCTATCTGGCTCATTTCTGCCAAATGATTTCTTCTAGGTACATCCAGGTGTCTATAAATTCATCAAATTTGTCATTTTTAATTGATGAATAATACTCCATTGTGTATATATACCACATCTTTTTCATCCTCTCATCTGTTCTGGGGCATTTGGGTTGTTTCCATGACCTTGCAATTATAAATAGTGCTGCAATAAACATCCGAGCACAGGTGTCCTTTTGTACCCACATTGAGGTCTCCTTTGGGTAGATTCCCAGAAGTGTGACTGCTGGGTCAAATGGTAATTGCATTTTCATGAGTCTGAGGGTCCTCCATACTGCTTTCCATAGTGACTGGATGAGTTTACATTCCCACCAGCTGTGTAAGAGGGATTCACTCATTCTTAAGGGATATCTTCGAGGGTAAACATTGGAGGAATGGTGACACTGCTGACCACTGAAGGTCAATCATGCCATTCTGTCTTCAGCGTTCTTCTGAAGACAGTGGAATGAAATTTTCCATATAATAGCTATTATAAATAGTACTGCAATAAGATTAGGAGTGAAAGTTTCCTCCTGAATGGGTAGTCTTAGACATATTTTTGTATATGTATGGACACCTAGGAGTGGATTGCATGGTAGATTCATATTTAATCTTTTGTGATCACCTCCACTCTGTTTTCCAGAAAGGTCGAAACAGTCTGCTTTACCACAAATGATGAAAAGGGGGGTTGTCATTTTTCAACTTATCTTTGCCTCTATTTGTTTTTTTTGTTTTTTGGCTTTCTAATGTAGGTCATTCTCACAGGTAAGAGTTGGTATTTCATTGTGATCTTCATTTGTACTTTCCTGATGATAAATGAAGATAAACATTTTATTTCACATACCTGTTTGCCATGTGTATGTGTATGTCTTCTTTGGAGTAGTTCTTCTGCCAGATTTTTTTTTATTTGATAGTTTTGATTTTTTCTTATTTGATTTATTATTTCATTTGCTTTTTTTTATTTTTTATTTCCATTTAAATTGTTAAATTGCTAAATTTTCTTGTTTAATTATATATGAATATAGATGTATTATATATATCTATATATTTATAGACCTTTGCTATCAATTTTTATCAGATGTGTGGTATGCAAACATTTTCTCACATTCAATAGGATATCTTTTGTTTTTGTTATGGCTTCTTTCACTTTGTAAAAGTTTTAACTTGATGAAGTCTTGTTTTTTAATATTCTTTTGTTTTCCATGCTGATCAGGATAAATTCCCAGTGACAACACTGATGCTTATGTTATTAAGTGTTTTGACAGTGTTTTCTTGTAAGTATTTTATAGTTTCTGGTCTTATGTTCAAGTCTTTGCTCTATTTATTTATTTAATTTATTTTTTTTAAGAGACCAGGTCTTGCTATGTTGCCCAGGACTGTCTAGAACATATGGACTCAAGTGATCCCCAGTCTCAGCCTCCGAGGTAGCTGGGACTACAGGTGCCCACCACCACACCTGGGCTTTTGTCCATTTTTAATTGATTTTTATTTATTCTGTGAGATATTGATGTGGTGTCACTTTTTGCATGTAGTTGTCCAGGATGAAGGGAGAGGACAAGTAGAGAAGGGATTCATTAGTATAAGATGGAGGATTTGGCTGCTTTTGTGGTGGATGTGGGGGGTAGATAACATACTTTGAAGAAGTATGAGCCTGAATTATATATACATTGTTGTATACAACAACTGTATAAAAAAAACACAATTAAAAAATGAAACTACATTAGGAAGACAAGAAATAAATGCAAACTTCATAAATGCAAGTTTTATAAATATTTGAAATAAATACCTGAAATAATAGCAATTTTTGTAAACTTACCATTTTTAACCAAAAGTGGTCAAGCATTTCTTATCTATCATGACTATTTCTTACCTATCATTATTAAAGGAGTTTGGTGGTGGGTTCAAGGAATTGCCTCCATCTTGTAACATCTGGTCTTTCATTGAGGTTTCTACCCTGAGAACATTCTCTACAGGACAGAAGAGAATGGATGTTGAGAGAACAAGGCAGGGACAGTGACTATACCCATTTCCAAAATACTGATTAATGAGGAAAACTGTCAAAGGGAGACAGAGGTCACCTCTGTTTGACTTCCTCATGTTACTGGTACAGACATCAAACTGACAGTTGTAAAGGACCAAGGAGGCAATAAATTCTGGGGAGTTGTTTTTTTGCATTCTAACTAGAAGAAATGGAGCCTGAACAAAAAATCTGTCATATCCATTACACAGCGTATAGACAAATGCTGACTTTTGGCTGCTGGTTAATGCGATAGCTATAGAAGTAGAGAAGAGGAAGAGACTAGGAAAGACATCCCTGGATCTGGCTCTATTTGTATTTTACATTTATCTTTTAAAAGCACCATGGACAAATATAAAATTTAATATTAACCATGTGTTGGGTATTGCGTCTATATTATCCCTCTCTATAAAGGTATTTTTTAATAATATGAGAAAATTTATTGCAATAGAAAATAACAATGGCTTAAAAAAGACTGCAAAAATGATTTAATAATAGCAACTTTTTAAAGTTAAAATAGCACATTACTAGGGCAAGGAAAATTCTAATCATTGCTTAAAAAAAAGCCAAATAAAACCTTTGGTTAAATTTAAATTACATTTCTATCTATAAAGAACTCTGTGCAAAAAACAAAAAAAGGAAAGCGTGATATTTTCTTGACATGATACAATATTCATCCACCATCATGCATAGGAGTAAAAAAACAAGAAAAAAAATTCCTTAATATTAGGAAGGAGAAAGGAAATTTCTATTTATTTTATAATTTGTGAAGTATCAAATAATGCAGTTAAAGAAAAGAAATATAAGGTATCAATATAAAAAGTAAAAATTTATGACTATTTGTAGATGACACGCCAATATGTAAAGATATATTTTTTTTAAATATTTCAAGGTCTAGTAAAGATTTGTTCTTTTTATTAAAGTATTCTGACTTTGAAAGCTGTATCTTGTTTCTAATTGATAAAATATTCTAAAAATGAGTATCATTGTATCTTTGGAAGTTTTAAGTCTATCTAAAAGAAATCTCTCCTCTTGGATATACACTGATCCATTATAAAGTGAGGTGATAAAATACTTTTTCTTGAAATACCTTTAGGAGATATAGTTTCAGTTTTCTACCTTCACGCCAGATTCTTCTATCCTTATATATCAGATTCTTTACAATGAATGAGTGATTATAATTAGAAATATGTATTTTTCTTCAATACTGACAAATCAGTCTGATTTTCATTTGAGTGAATTAGCTCATTCTGACTTCATGCTTTATAATTGGTTAACAGTAGACAGAATTTTGCTCTTAAAAGGGAATGGTTTAATGGTAACTATTGTATCATAAACACAGCCTTGCTATGGTTAGTAGGTTTGGTGTACAGTTCAAAGAGGGAACACTTTACTGCTTTGAGACCTATTTCTTTGCCAGATGTTACCATGGTAGCTGCACAACTTTGTTTCCTTTGAGTTTGTTAATATAAGGTCCTAGTGATCCCTGAGTATTACTCTCATTTCCTCCAATAGGCATAGGATCCAATTAACCACAGGGTCCTGGGGGGAAATAACAAAGTTTTGCTAATTGGGAGGCTATGTAACAAGCTGTATGGATGCTCAATTTAGCTAAGTCATTAAAAGTTTTCGCGATAATCTCAGAAGCCTGATTTAATGAACCCCTGGACACAGCTCCCCCAATTAAGGCTTTTTCCTTCTATCCTTGGAGCACATGGTTGCCTGAGATTAGTGTCTTGGCTGTCTTTGTTGCTGGACAACCCCATCCCCATTGGTGTCTTAAGAGGGGAAAAAAGCAAATAGGCTTAGAATTGATCTAGACTTTTAAATGGAAGCATTTTAACTTCTGTTTACTAATTTCATTAAAGATGCATCGAATAACAGAGGACTTGACAGATCTTCCTCATATATTTTGGATCATTATAAATGAAAAAATATATGTTTAATGGATATTATAGAAGAGATGGAGGAATTGTTTGGTTACCATCCAAGTGTAGAATAGAATTCTTAAGCTCGCTTTGCTTTTGAAAAATTAATATGAAAGCATCCAAAATAAATTAACCGAGAATTTAGAGAAAGCAACATATTAAAGAGTCTTTTAGATGATGTTTTAACCAATCGTTTTATTCACACTACAGTCAATCATAAAAATGGAGAGGAGGTTATTGGGCCATTTATTTCTGAAGCTCTTTTCATCTATTAAGGGTTGTAGTATATCACTGATACATTCGCTTTCAATAATAGGCAGGCATTGCTAAGGCATCGAAGATTTGGTTTAATCATGAGGAACATGGCCCAAGGACATAGAATCTCAACTTGCCTTTTTGATTTTCCATAGTTTCTCACTTAGCCTCTTGGAGAGACAGGCAGCCAGTAAACACCAGGCAAAAAGAAACTTTGCAAACACCGCGAGTTATGTGATCTGTTCTCTTCCAGCTCCCCAGGTAGTTGCTCTAAGAGCCAAAGCTGCTTGCAGAGCTGCTTTGATAAACCTTTGTCCTTTCTGGCTAAATTCATAGAAATGCCCAGAATTTATATATATTGTCTGATAATGAAAAACTTCGTTTCAGGGAGGCCTACACACTAGGCTAAAGGAAAACTTTTCCATGAAAACAGGAACTAAAGTTTTTTTAAATTTTGAAATTCAGATTCCAAACATTAACTGAGTCATTAAATCAATTCATTATGTCACAGTTGTATTTTCTTCATACAGACTGCAAAATATGAAGCAAGATCCTATGCAGTTAATGTATATCGCTGTTCTTTATGTTATGAGGATAATTAAACACAGTTTTCCTGAAGTCATAGAAACCATGCATTTGTGATAAATGTTTGGAAACCTCATGCTTTCCGAGGCAACACATTTCATAAAAGAAAATGCCTGGTTTATATCCCACCCTGATCATCTTCATCAACTGGAAACTATCCAAAAGACACAGATGGAATTGAAAGATGAACCCTTCCTTTGACATTTAAAGATCTAGCTTCCAGATTCATGGTTCAACTTATTAATCAACCTACTGCTCTTCATTTTCACTGGAACAAAGTTTAAAGGAATCTGAGATCTGGAGGGCTGGGGTTCTAGAAATGGATGGAGGCCAACTGCATAATGCTTCCCTCTCTTCAGAGGCCACCTGATGACTGACCCAAGCTTGTTACTTATGACCTCTTAAGTAATGGTCCCTTACCCTAAGCGCCTGACTGGAACACTTGCAAGCATAAGCATCTGATTGTGAAGCTGGGACCCCAATTTGGGTTGTATTAAAATTTAGGCTCTGATGCCATTAACTGTCTCTGAAAAACACAGAGGTAAAAGAGGCTTAAACAGGAGAAGCGTACTTTTACTTTGTTGCAAATTCAGGGTGTAGACCTGGAAGAGACACTCTATCACCAAGAGGGTGTGCAGAGGGAAATGGTAGCCTTTGGCTTTTAGGGGGAAGAAAAGGGAGAGAATGAGATAAACAGAGAAAGCAGCAGAGACTAGAGACTTTAGGAGAGAATTTTGGGGAGAATTCTGAGAGACATGAGAATGGTAGGTAGGTAAAGAGTAGCTGGAGTGACCAGGCTAGGCAGAAGCCCCCCGGAAGAGTGAGCTGGAGGTGGCACGGAGCCACAGTGGCCATCAGAAGAGTGGCCGGTGTGGAGAGTGTGGCACCACAGCTATGGAGTAGTGAGCTGGTACCTGGAGATGGCCAGAGATGGGGAAAGCTGATTTGGGATTCAGCAATTATAGAAGAAGTTTGAAGCACCTTGGAGGAGTGAGCAGCTTGGAACCCTGGAGAGAGAAGCAGCAAAGAGAAGACGCTGGAGAAAGACTGGACAGGGTTGCAGGTTGCAGGGTGCCTGCCTCAGGCTTGACGGGGCAAAGGGCGCCATCTTGGACATGTGTCTTTGGGACTTTTGAGGATGGTGACCGGGGTCAGATAACTGGACACTTGTGGCTTTAAGGACTTTTTGTTTCCTTGTTAATACTCCTTTGTAAATAAACCCTGTTGTTAAACTGTTGCATTTTTAACTGGCAACTGGGTGGCAGAAGTTGCATTTTAAATGTGGCTTGTTGGTGGGTAGCTTCTGCACATTTTGCACTCGATTTCAGTTGAACCATTTAACACCAGTCAGATTGCTTCCCATTTTCAATTTGAATAATTAACTCAGGGTTGAACGGTGGCTTCTACCTATGGGCCACTGATAGATCAACTCTCTGGCTTCGGTCCTTGTCCCTGAAGTCTGAAGACTGGACTTTCAGCACCATTTCACTGGGTTTCCAGTCTGCCTGATTGCGTCAGCTCAAGTTCCTTGGCGGGAGGAGCGAAGCAGTGTCTTTCTCTAGGTGAAAACATTCTCATTTCCCATCTTTGATGTAGAGCAGAATTTCCTCAGCGCCTCTCTAAACCACTTTAGATTATTGTTTTGCGAGCAAAGCATGAAATCTCCTCTGACTTCCTCTCTCCCTACTCCCTCTTGCTGGTGCTATTTCAAACAATGCTTTATCTCTTTGCTTAGTTAAGAATGAGAACAATTTGAACTTTTGTGTTGCATTCATTTATTATTTCTTTAGTACAAGGTTATTTTATTTTTTCTACCTAGACCTGAATTTCTGACCTGTATTTTTTTCTTCTCTCTAAAGAACATTTTAATGTACACTTCTGGTACATAGGTCTGCTTGCAGCAAATCATTACTTCTGTTTGAGAAAGTATAGTTCTGTTTCATTAATGAAGGATAATAATGCTGTATAAAGAATTCTAAGAATGTTTTCCCTAAAATAAATATTTAACTTAACCTTTCCTGTAAGATCTCAGAAGACTAGACGTCATCGTTGTCTTTGTGCCTTTACATGTAAGAGTTTTTTTTTTCTTTGTATTTTGTGCTTTTTATTTTTTGTTTCCAAATTTTATAAATTTCTGTGATTCTCTTGAGTTCAGAGACTTTTTCAGTTTTGTACTATCTACTATGTCGACCGTTGAAAGCATTCTTCATTTATGTTACAGAGATTTTTCTTTCCAGAATTTCTTTTTTGATTCTTTCATTTGATTTCCATGTCTGCTATGTCCTATATCTGTGTTGTCTGACTTATCAGTTAGGATCCTTATCATGTTAATAATAAATATCTCACACCTTCAGTCTGATAATTCAACTGGAACACTGGAAATAGGGCAGTGCATGTGAGATAGACTTTACGGCAATCACAAATTTCTCCCATGGATTGTTCCCATTATCCGTGGCAAATAAAGAATTAAATAATTCTGTCTGATTATTATGAAGGGATGAAACAGTTTTGTTAGGCTATATGAAATTTTAAACATATATATATTGCAGTTAAATATATGAATGTATTTTATATAAATTTTAAATACACTGAATGACACTAGGACAAATATACGTGCACTTATACAGAATAAAATTTTCTTAACATTATTTTTCTAACAGCTTCTTTTATCTGTTTGTTTCTGAGACTGTAAATGACAGGATTCAAGAAAGGAGGAACTATGGTATAAAATACAGAAATAATCATGTCCTGAATTGTATCAGAAGATCCTGAAGGTTTTAGGTACACAAAGAGTCCAGAGCTGAGGAAGACAGATACAACAATGATGTGAGGGACACAAGTGGAAAAAGCCTTTCCTTGTTCTCTGCTTGGAAATTTGAGGACAGTAGAAAAGATGCGAATATAAGACACTGCAATGAAGACAAAGCAGGTCCCACCAACCAAAAAGGCAGAGACAAAAATTAAGAGCGAATTGGTGAAGGTATCAGAGCATGAAAGCCTCAGCAAAGACGGAACGTCACAAAAGAACTGATGGACGACATTTGACTGACAGAAGGGCAGTCGGAGTGTATTTCCAGTGTGCATACCTGCATAGACAAGGCCACTGATTACTGAAACCAGTGTCATCTGGACACAGAATCTGTGGTTCATGATCACAGGGTAGTGGAGGGGCTGGCAGATGGCTGCGTAACGGTCATGGGCCATAAGAGTGAGGAACAGAAGCTCTGTATATACACAGTAAATGACCAAGAAGATCTGACTTGCACAGCCAGCCACAGAAATGGCCTTATTGTCAGTGAGAGAGTTGACACAAGCATTGGGAACAGTGACTGAAATGTAGCACATGTCTAAGATGGACAGATTTCTGAGGAAGAAGTACATGGGTGTGTGAAGATTCTGGTCCAGTGTGGTGGCAGTGACTATGAGAAGATTTCCTATCAGGGTGGCCAAGTACATTAGGAGGAATAACATGAAGTGCAACAATCTAACTTCCCACCTGTCAGCAAAGCCCAGGAGGAGAAACTCAGTGATCATCGTATAATTGGTCATCTTCTGGAGATTCTGCATAAGCCAGAACAAGAGAGCTGAAAATATGAAATATAAAAATAGCACACTCTAAATATTTTTCTTGAACATATTTCCTTTTATTTTGTGCAGTTGATCTTTCTGTGTTCACAATTAGTTTTTGAATTTGTTTCACTACTACTACTCCCAGGTAAATGATATAGCAAAGTGCTAGGATGCAGCTCACTCAACTCATTGCCTGCAGTTTATTATCATTAACATTACTGACATCCAACAAAAAATTTTGAGTTTTATTGCTTTGATTAAGATTCAATTAGTAATAAATTTATATAGAGAACTAGTAATGACTTCATATACAAAGCTTCCTGTGCTGTGCAGGTTCTCAGTGACACTTGTTAAATGTTATTGGCCTGTACACTGACATCTATAGAAAGTATAATTTGTGCTTTTTGCAGTATAGTCTGTACTGGGGTTGGAGGAAATAAATATAAAAATATATGGTGTGTGGATGCCAAGTGTCAACGATTAGTTGTAACTGAATTCTAAAGGTAAGTGCAAAATTTAGGATGAATTTATTCCACATTTCAATACATGTTGGAATTATAATGACTTCTGGTATAACATAATTTTGTCATTTTTTAAAAGCAATTTTAGATATGAATTTTTAATTGCTGTAAAGAATAAAGTGCAAGAAAAATATTTTGAATGGTAGGTTGAGAGGCATAAAACTGGGCAAAATGAAGCATGGTAAAGATTTCTTGTGAGCTTGTGAGAAAATAAATCCTATGTACTATAGTAGAAATTATTTCTTTAATATTCTTAAACACTTGCATTTAATACTGTTTTAATATCTAGAAATGTCTTTCCACTTTCATTTTTAACATGTTACTTATGCCATATGAATTGATTTTCTTATTTGCATATATTGTCTATTACTTAACTTTATCTCTTACAACAATGCAACAATTCACTTTCTATGAGACAATGATCTAAAAGATCCACAACTAAATAACTCCCACTTAATATTCACCTTTATCTCTCCCTAAAGAATTATGTTTACTATTGTTTTACTATTGTTTCTATGCTTTAATTTCTGTCCTGAACACCACAGCTATCATCATGATTATATGACTATATCCAACCAACAGTAGTAAACTGAAATGATTTATTTTATGCTTTTGTTATACATAAAATACTCAATATTATTATAACATATATTTACTATACACAAATGATTTACTAAAGAAGAAACACTCAAAAATGAAAACCTTTTCATTTCAAAAGCATGTACATACAATGGCTTTGAGTTAATAGTGAATAATTAAGAGTTCTAAATATGTTCCACATTCCATTTTGTCTCCATTGATTCCATCAGAATCCTTTAAACACTGGTATTTTAAGTATTTATCATCTGAATTAGCAATTATGGGTGATCTATATTTAATAAACATTTTTATTTTTTATATTTATTTTTTACAGTTTACAGATACTGAAAGTTTATTACTGGATCCCATGGAAATTTAAAGAAGTCTGTAGTTGTTGCTTTTTTAAAATGAAACAATTGAAAATCCATTTCTGGAGGACTCAAGTATAAAAATATTTACCACTGTGAATATTAAATTGCTTTCTATTAATGCTTAACTGAATGCCCTTTTGCTATCTCATGTTTTCCTCATTTTCAGTTGACCATTAACTCCACCTTATATTTCTCAAAACAATGCTTGTTTTCAAAAAAATAAAAATTTTATCTCAGAATTATTTATCATGATTTTTAATAACTATTAATTGAATAAAATTCCACTACAGATTTAAAATTTAAAACCCCCTCCTCTCAAAATATGAAAGTTTTAAAGTATTTGTAATTCTAATATGAATATTTTAATAGACTTTTTTTTCTCATATACTAATCATAATCTTCCTCAGGAGGCTACCTTTTCCTCAGCTATTCTAGAGCACCTCTGAAAATGCATGCATTCTTGAGAACTGTATTGTGAGTAGCCAGGATCAAGGTGTTTAAATATCAGATTTCACACTGAACGTTTAAAGTTATTTTTCAAATTTGTATATCTTTGTTTTTCATCCCTATTGTCCTCCTACATGAACATGAAAATCTCACCTCAACGAAGTCCTCAGTGAGTATCTGCTTCCTCTTCTGACTTTTCAATCACAGTGCCACTACTCTTCTCACTCTTCATGTCATCTTTATCCATCAAGATTTATTAGGTCCTTCAAAAAATGTTAAAACTGACACAAAACTAAAGCATACAGCAAAGGAGCTGGAGGGATGGTGAACACAAAAGATTCAGCACAAACCATTAAGATGAAGTTTCATGGGTGACATGGTTTTTGGGAGAATCTCAGGACATACAACAATGTAAAAATAATGCATGTGAAATAAACATAATTATTAGGTCTTTAATAAATCCAGTTCAAATGTGGCTTTTACACTGCAACTATCTTTGTTGATCTCCTATTTATGTCGTTCTTTCCTATTTTGTCTTAGAATCAATACTTGAGTTGGAGGAGTTCAGTATATATTAATCATTCCCCAATTTCAAGGGGAATCCTTGAAGTTTAGACCATAGAGCAAACATCATTTTGTATTTTTACTACCAAATAGTTTTCTACTTCAGTTGTAGTTGATATTTCTGAAGTAACTTATTTTAAAATTTGTAAAAAAAAAATTAACATTTTCCATCTGTATTCTAACTTATTTTTATGTTGTTTTATTTTTAATATTTTGGTCTTCTGTTCTCAACTACATGCATTTTCTAACTACACAGTAAACAAAGATTACTTGACAGAATGATTTTTTGAGTCAATAGAGACCATAAACAATTACCTGCCATGCTTTATTTTTGTACACTGAAAATGAATCTACCACAAATGCTGATGCTGCTATTGTGTATTAGAAATTGCAATGATCACAAATTGATGTATAAGAATTATTTGAGCTTGCTATTATTTTCAAAAAATTACCATCAATTTATTCAACTATTGAAATTATTATTAGATGAAGTAATATTTTAGATTTTTAGATTGATAATCTATTATAGTTTCAATTCAAACCCTATTTGAACTTTAAATAAAAGCAAAAATCCAAAAGACACAAAAATTTATGACTAGATAATAGTATTAATCAGAATGAACATGAGAAGGAAGACATTAAGAACAACCTTAATCAAAGACTACTTACTTCTGAAAATTGTATTTTCCTCTTATTTAATTTGTAAATTATATTTTTCTATCTGTAGAAGAAAATAAATATTTCTTCTTCATTTCTTAAATCAAGGTCTTAAAGATAATTTAAACAAACCTTCCAATGCAGGGTTGAAAGATACTTCTGATTAACAAAGTCCATTCTCATTTTGTATAAGCAAATGGATCATGATCTTCTTTATATAAAAATGTGGCCATACCTTTGCTATCATCAACATAGTCTTTGGAGACAAAAATCCTTGTCAACCATGATCACTGGTGACCCAAAGGTAATTTATGAAGACATTCATTTCCAGAGCACAGTTGAATAGGATCCAATTAAAATACAGTAACATACATAGGTAGAACTTAAAATCTGTGAATGTGTGCATGTCTATAAAATTAATTAGCTAAACAAACCAGTGATGAACCATAAATTAATTTTATCATCCAAAAGGATCATTGAGGGCATCTTTGTGAATCTCAAAGATTCAAATGACTTGTATAATACATATTCAGATAAACCATCATAATTTTAAGATTTTAATATAATGGTCTATAAATTCAACAGATCGAGCTGACAATAATAAGAAATTAATATTTTATATCTTATTCTATAATTTACAATTATATTTATTAACTTTATTGCATATTATATAAAAGACAAATCAATTTAGGGAAAAGTTAGTATCTAGTAAACAAAAAAAAGAAATATTCACTTTTTGAAATATCTATCTTGGAAAAGATATACATCAAATTGTCTATCATTCTCTTCTGCATGGCAACTTCTATTTCCAACTACTGTATTTGCATTTTTCAATCTAAAATCTCCATCAACGTATGTATAAATTAGTAATTATTATTTGAAGATTTTGGATATATTTTCTTCTTTCTATTTAATTCACAGATTCTTATAACATTGTCTTAAATAACCATGGGTACTGGTTTCTTCATGCAGCTATCTCTTTATGTAATTCTGCCAGTTGAATTAAAGTCAGATTGTAAGTCAAAGGAAGAATAATTTTGTATTCTACGTGAGAAAATTCATTGTCAAAAAATGTGCAAGTTTACAAAACTGATTTACGGTGATTCTGGGATTTAAATCAGAGAGTGTTTTATTTACATACAAAACTCTAGAAGATTTATCATATGTAAGATTTCTTTACTTGGGTGTTAAATATGTGTTTTGATTCATGCTTTTGAAAACTCAGTAATTATTTCCTAATGTGCTTGCATTTTAAATAAGGTATCTATGAGGAGAAAAATGAGTTTGAGAATTAATGTACAAAAATTCAATAATCAACCTGTATGTGATAATACATTTTTAAGTTTTTTAATTGATTTGATCACTTTCTTTATTTGAATCATTTTTTTCTCAGTCTGTAGGCTTTTTCATGGTGTCAGCAGGACCTCTCAATAAGAAAAATGGTTTGTTACTGTTGAAGCTAAATTTATAATTTTATTTGCATAAAAGTACATTTAGATCAATTCAGGAATGCCTTACATGACTCTACATTCACAATGTATTCTTTAATTTCCTAATGTGTAATAGTTTCACGTTTAATCTATTTTTTGTTGTGATGCATAAATTGAGCTAATTTTATTGCTTCCGAAGAGCCACTGATATATACTACTAACAGCAGCCTTTATTGAAAATACTTTTTTGTCATTTAATTTATTTTTCCTTTTTTTTTGGCATATTTATAAGGGTCTCTTTTGGGATGATACTATTTTGCATTGATCTATATGTTTATCCTGTCAAATATATGCATATGTATATTACATATATATTAAGTATTATATATTGCATTAAATATATTATATATCACAATGTGTAATTCAAACAAATGTGTTTGATTATCTGCATGCTGAGAGCTACAATATGTATATAGATTATATATAAAATAATACATGTGCAATAAAGACATTGTATTTTAAATTTCAGTGTCTAGAGTGTTACAACTACTGTGAAGACATGCAATTGCTTTTTGTGTTGAGACCATAGCCTGTGATTCCTTGCTGAACACTTGTATTAATTCTATAAATTCTTGTAAATTAAAAAAAATGGGGTGAAGAGCTAAAAAGACACTTTTCAAAAGAGAAATACAAATGGCCAATAGATATATGAAAAAATAGTAAACATCACTATTAATCAGTGAAATGCAAATTAAAACCACAATGAAATACCATCTCACAACAGTAAGAATGGTCCATATTAAAAACAGAAAAACAAACAAACAAAAGAACAGGCAACATGTGCTGGTGTGAATGTGGAGAGAAAGGAACACTCTTACACTGCTGATGGGGATGAAAACTGGTCCAGCCACTATGGAAAGCTGTATGGAGGGTGCTTAAGCTGCAGAAAGTGGAACTTCCATTTGATCCAGCAATCTCACTTCTGGGAATCTACCCAAAGTACAATAAAATACTGATTCAAAAGGACACCTGTATTAGGATATTTATTGCAGCACAATTTACAACAGCAAGAATATGGAAACAACCCAAATGCTCCCAAATAGACAAATGGATCAGAAAGTTGTGGTCTATGTACACAGTGGAATATTATTCATCATTCAAAATGGACAAACGTCCCATACACAGCAACATGGATGAAGGTAGAAGGAATCATGTTAGTGTAAATAAGCTCCCCCAAAGAGAGAAATAAGTGAGAGATGGCCTCACTTATATGTGGGGTAATGGGGAAATAAACAAACAAAAAAAATAGACAAGAAAAATTTAAAACTGTCAGCAGAACTGAAGCATAAAGCAAGATTGGGGCAAAGCGTTAAAATCAGGGGAGAGATGGACACAAGAGATTAAGATGATTGTTCATTGGTGATGAGGTGCTGAGGAAACCTCGAGGTAGACAATGATGTAAAAAAAAAACATATATGTGCAATCAATAAAAAATTTTTGCAATTTTCCATACAGGCAACATATTTGTGAATGAAGGCCATTTCAATTACTTCTTTTTAATCTATGTATTTTTTCTTTTTTGTTTTGTTATTATTTTTAAAATTTATGGCACGAAAGGGTATGTCTATGCCTTGTTCCCGATCGTAAATGAAAACTATTTACTTTCACAATTAAATAGCATTTCCTGTAAAATTTTTGTCAATGCTCCTCATGAACTTAGGGAACTCCCTCTTCATATTTTCTGAGTGTTTTGTAATTAACAGACACTGAATATAAAGGTTTCTCTCCACTTATTGACGAAGTCATTAATATTTTTTCTCCTCTAAATTGTTAATGTAGCTAATTCTATTGTTTGAGAACTAATCCTGCATTCATTGAATGAAACATAGTATATATTTCTTCCATTTAAGCTGAACACCATTTGTTAAAATTTTATTAAAATAAATTTGTTTCCATACTTGAGATATTAACCTAATATTTTCCTTTTTTGTCCTATTGTTCCCTGGTTTTGGAAATAAGGTAATACTAACTACATAAAACAAATAGGTACATATATCCTTTTCTATTTAATGGAAGAGAGTTGTAGAACTTACGTTTATTTTCTTTAACTTTTGATTAAAAATCTACAGTGAAATTGCAGATATCATGATACTTTTGGGGACAGTTTTTCATAATACATTGAATATTTTAAATTATTCTGGAATATCATATCAGAATGAATTTTTCCTATGGCATGATTTGGAAGGTTTTTTTTTTTTTTTTTGAGAAATTGTACTTATTTGAGAAGACTAATTTGTTTCTGTAAAGCATTTCATAGCTTTCATTCCTTTATGTGCTATAACAAAGAGGATTATTCTCCAATCTGGTCTGGGATTATTCTGGGATTATTCTCCAATCAGACTGATAAATAGACTAGGTTTCTTGGGGTACCTGCTTCCTAACTGGCTGATTATACCTATTTCCTAACTTTCTCCTTCAACAAGACATACTGTAATGGAGGTGAAAAAGTGTACAAATTTGAGAAATCAAGTATAGTCAGTTTATTTGCATTAAATATTCTCTTTAAATTATTTTTAAATTTGTAAAATAGCTTTATTGTGATTCACACTTTTACTTACTAAAGAAGATATAGCCATAATTTTTAAAATTACAATGATAAGAATGACAAAATCGACAAAATTAAAGAGAATTTGGGAGGTGATATGGATTTTGTTTTCAAGGAGAGTGACTAAAGATAGTCAAGGGACTGAATTCTCAATGGAGGTAACAGATGTAAGGTCCATGTTATCAAGATCAGTTCTCTGGAAATGTGGGTCCTTTAGATCCTCTGAGTGAAGAAAGCTGAATCTTTTCTTAAAAAGACAAAAACTAAATTTAAAGAAGCTCTATCAGAGAGTGGATTGTATTGTTTAGAGTACAGAGTCTCTAAAGAGTCAAGATCTCAGTCTTGACTGTGACACCTAATATTCTTTTTTGAAAATCTTCTCTCTTCTTATTGACTTTACATGCCTTTGGCAAGAAAACACAATGAGGTGCTGTGCATATAAAATGTGTGGGACTCTTTATAACACTATACTATACATACACTATATATAGTCTATATACAATACTATATTATATATAAACCTTCCGTACCTTGGTGATGAGAATCATTGTTATTGTTACACATTCACTGTACTGTGCTCAACTCACAGCATTCTGCAAATGCCATCGATCCTTGTCAAGTCACTTTTCTTCTTTGAAATCACCATTTTTTAATGTTTGTAGTTCTCTATTTTCCATTACCTATTGCCATGAAAAGATATAGAAGGACCAAAATGCTTTAACTAGGATGTTAGAATTTCACAATTTCATATTTAACTGTGACACTGAATCCTATTTTAAATTAGGAGAAAAATAAAGAAGACATTGATTATTTTATGTTCTCTATTTGGGGATGAATATGATATCTGTTACATAGAGAGCTATATTAAAATTTTGATATACTCTTTTTGCAGAAAGTTTCAATTCCTTCAATAAACATTCATCATTAAGATAAGTAAATGTACCTATCACATAACATATCAAAGGAAATGAAGTTGTGATCTTAAAAATGGAATTGTCATATGATTTAAATATTTGGTATACAGTATTTCATTCTTTAATGAACTGTTTCACTCTCAAATGTTAAGAACAGGAATGGAATATTTTTCTTTTAAATTTTGATATATAGCATTTCAATTTTCTGAACATAAGAGCATATTACTTTGTGTCATAAAAGCAAGCCAAATGGTCTTTCATCATTTTATAAACTTTGAGATGAATTATAACATTAACAATAATAAATAGAAGTGCTGTTAGAATATTAATGCGATACAAACATATTTTTAAGGGAAATTTTATCAGAGAATAGATTAAAAACTAATCTTATCATTATAAATAGGAGATTGTGACATGTATAAGTTTCATGTCTTTAAAATGTATTTAAACAGTTCTCAGAATCTGCTGTGTCCTTGTAAGTATATATTATTTACTTCAATGTAAACAGCAAACCAAAACTACTAATTGCCTAGAATATTTTAAAAACTAAATGAAAGATGCCAACATTAAATTTTTGTTATGGTAAAATTCTACACTAAACATATACTCAGTGTGGGAAAGAATGATATGTGGATTTGTAAAAAAAATGAAGATATTGACTACATGAAAATAAGGGAAAAGTAGCATTATATTAAGATTCTATAAATGAATATCCAAAAGAATTTTGATGGTGGTGCTGGATATTAAGCAGAGGGTAGAAAGGTGAATATTACTTTGGATTGAGCTTTATTTGGTGAATAATTAATTAGAGACTCTAGGGAAGTGTCTTTGCAGTGTGGCATTTTAAAGGCAAGATAAAGAAATGCAAGGCAGAGATTCTATTCAATTGTCTTTTACAAAGACTTGATGATGATTAGATTTCTAACCAACCCTCTCCTTCCTTCACTGTCACTGCCTGGGGTAAGTATGGTTCCCATGGATGCTACAGGTGTCTCCTCCCTGGTGGTCAGACTCAGGCTTTACCCTCTCAACCCATCATGCTTGAGATTTCCTCAATGCAAACTAATTTCACATAAATAATTTTACATACCATGTAGCCACATTATGGCTACAATAATTCATTGATTATTGCTTAAATAATACAACATTGGAGAATGTTATTGTGGCTATCTCAGATTCCCTACACATATCCAGGCTTACTCTTATAGTGCTCTGTTTCTTTGATTAAAGTATGCATTGGGTTCTGCCCAACTTTAATAGGTGTTTTACCTGAACTTTAATAGGTGTTTTACCAAGTATTTCTAACAGCTGTGCCTTTACTCACTGTAGTGGAAATGCCGCTCAAAAATCTCCCAGTAGCACATTGCAGTGAAGTTTAAGGAAGATAAGAGGAGTTCTGGTTTTTGTCTCTAGTGCGTAATGGTATTTACAATCAATTTCTCAAAAACTCAAAAATGTAGATCATTTCTCCAGACAAGTTGGAAGAAGAAAAATTATTTTCAAAAGAGAGTTGAAAATCTTTTACTTCCTTAGGAAAATATTTTCATGGGCTTCTTGATAAAGATTTCAAGCTTACTTAGCATGAGATAGAAAAGCTAAAATGTGCAGAATTATCTTTTTTTTTCCAATTAGGTGGAACACGTGCCCTTCTGGAGTAATAATAGTGATCCCTTACATCTGTCATTGGTTTAAAACAACACGATGGGAGTGGGGGTAGGTTAACTGAGAGACTCAGAGAATAGAATCCATATTTATGGAGGAAAGCACAAGACCTAAAAGATTAAGTTGATGGGGAATTTCCTGTGATGAGGGCTGGTCATAAAATTGAGTAACACAAATGTGTAATTACTTTTCCTGTCATTCCTCTATTGACCTTCTACTGACTGGTAAATCAGCAACCTGTTTTTATTTTTACTGTAAAATAAGTACTTATTAAAGTATTTATTCTCACAAGATTGAGGTTTGTTGAGAGAGTCATGTGCTTGTGAGTGAACATTGAAGTTACTGTCATGGTATGTATTTGAAAACTAAATTACTAGGTAAAATTGTATCTTCTCTGGAACTTTCAGGTTCTAATCGTACAATAAGGCTAGTTATGCAGGATGGTAAGGAGAAATTAAACCCTCAATTTTGAATTCATCTTACTAGGAATCTTCAATCATAGCACCATTCACATCTTCCTCTTCTCTCTGGTCTCGGTCATCTTCTTAGCAGCCTTCATGGGAAACACCGTCATGGTTATCCTCATTTATACCTGGAGACCCAGCTCCACACGCCCATGTACTTCCTCCTCAGTCAGCTCTCCCTCATGGATCTCATGCTGATCTGCTCCACCATACCCAACATGGCTTTCAACTATCTGTCTGACAGGAAGTTCATCACTCTGGCAGGCTGTGAACCCAGATATTCTACATGTCCTTGCTTGAAGCTGAATGCTTTCTGCTGGCTGTCATGGCTCATGAGTGCTATGTGGCTATATGCCCCCTACTCGATACACCATCCTAGATATTGGACTCTCTGATGGTATCTTTGTTCTGGCTGCAACCCTGTCTTTTTCTTACTGCAGCTCTCGAGAAATCGATGTGATGTCACTTCAGTGATGTCACTGCCCTCTGACATGTCTGCATTTGAAAAACTGCTCTTCATCTGCTGTGTGGTGATGCTAATTTTGCCAGTGTCAGCGATCATTTGTTCTTATTCCAGAGTCCTTCAAGCTGTCATTCATATGGGCTCTGGGAAAGTCACCACAAAACCTTCACCACCTGCTCTTCACACCTGTCTGTAGTTGGACTCTACTATGGTGCTGCTATGTACATGTACATGAGACCAGCTTCTAGCCACACACCGGAACAGGATAAGATGGTATCAGCCTTCTACGCCATTCTCACTCCCATGCTGAACTCTCTCATCTACAGCCTCCTAAGCAAAGAGGTTTCTATGGGATTGCAGGAATTATTGAGGAAAGGAAAGACTAATGTACTCTATCAGTCATCTCTAAGTCACTTTGGTCAATGCTCCTTCAAAGAAACCAGACTCCCTGGCATCATTTGATTCCTTCTGCTTCATTGCCTTTAATGAATTGTCTTTCATTTAAGCACTGCTTGCCTGTTAATACTTGCTTTCAGTTTTACGTGTCTTTGCACTTATGTATTAACTTATTCCTGACTCATCTTACCTCCTAAGTATTTAGAATGGGGGTCTTTCTTCACTTCAGCCTTTGATCTCTATAAAATAACTTTTAGAAATGTCCGCTTATACTTTTACCTCCAAGTTAAAAGATGGTATACTAGTGAGACCAGATAAAATATCTATTTATTTGATTTTTACAACTTTCATCTTTATCAATGATTGATATTGTCCCTCATTTAAGTTTCTATTCAGAACTACAATTTATTTGAATATATTAAAGTAAAATTTTTAGGAATTAAACAAATTTTTATATAGTCTGAGAAAATGATTTCTTATAAGTTATAAATGTTTTGAAGAGATTTTATGGTATCTAAAGATCATTATGAGTGTTTTAAAATTCTGCAGGGTGCCCGCACTTTTACAAAACCAGCCATTCTTAATGTATTGCTGTCTGTGTGGCTGTGTTGAAGCTGGTGGGATCCTGAGAGGACTCTGGCTGCTCTGGCACCCTCCCTGAATGGTCCAAGACTCCTTGGACCAGATGGGCACTGATGGCTCTCTCTGTATGGCAGAGGCCTCTATTTCTCTGTAGTGAACTGGTGGGTTCTTGAAGAAGATAGGGAGATTTCTGCTGGTGTGGGTCAGGGTAAGAGAGCTCCTAGGAGGTCAAGAGATCTCTGGTCACTCTGACTCCCTCCCTAATGTGGGTCCCAGGTCTCACTATGATTTTTGCCTTTCCTTTTGCTGGCATGCTGTAATACACCAAGGATTTATACATGTCAGCTATCTTTGCATCTCTGGAGTGAAGCCAACTTGGTTTTAGGATTCTATTAAAATATTTTTGAGTTAGTCTTGCTAAAATTTTATTGAGCATTTTTGCCTCTGTGTTCATTATGAATGTTGGCCTGTAGATTCTTTTTTTCCCCTGTTGCTTATGTCTGCTTTTGTTATCAGGGTCATGCTGGCCTCATAAAATTGATTTGGAAACATTCCTTCTTCCTCAATTTCTTTGTAGATCCAATTAGCAATTTAGAAATTTACCTAACCAAAAATGTAGCAACCAATATATCTTACCAGAAAAATCCAAATTAGTATAAAAGTTTATTTTTTAACCTTAAGCACAGCCCGGAGGTAAGAAAACAGGGCAAATAGATTTTCATATTCATGGGACAAAACATAATAGCATCTCATGATATGATGGGAAAAAAGCACTAAGTTAGAAAATATAGAACAAAAATCTTAGGAGAAAAATAAGAAAGTCGCAAAATTACCTCCTTTGGTGAACAACTGGTATTAACACCAAAATTCTTTAAAATGAAAAATTACAATACCAATGGACTGTTTTACCTAAAAATCTTTTCCCTGCCAATTTTAAATTTAAAGAGTAATAAAATGTTTTCTCAACACTTGTTATTCATTACATTTCTTTAGGGAAGAAAGATGAGCTGTTGATCCTCACCTAACAAGGCAACATGTCCAGTAGTACTAGATCTCTTCATTCCACCTCCATCTCAGGGAGCTATGTTTCTCGAACCATAGAGTTTCATCATGCCATTTGAAATGACTTATCTAAGACAGAAGTGGGAGGAAGGGGATTGCAAGCCAGTATTCACAGAGATAGCAGGCTGAATTCCAAGAAGAAATATGAAAAATAAAACATGCCACAGATTGAAATACAAGAGTGAAAAATAAAAATACATTTCAAATGCACTGGCATAACTGGCATCTCCAATTCCAGAAGATTTGATTAAAGAATTTGTTCAGAACAAGGTGCCAGTGAGGTTAGGAGATCAGTGGCATAAAATGTCTCCAGCTTATTCCACATTCAATTCCTGTTTGCTCTCTCTTTTGTGGTACAGGGTGATACTGAATAAGTTACCTGATCAAACAAGCAAGAAGTTGGAAAATTCCAATTTCTAAATTATCCAGATGTATTGGCATCATTCCAAGTATTCTCTTACATTCCTTTACACATACCACAATGTTAGATGCCTTAAAACTCTTTGCACATGGTACAGAAATAGAAAGACATAGAAAGAGCAGTTAGATGTCTCAAGACCTCCCACAACACACTGCAGGTGCCCACCCAGACCAGTGTGGTCCTGGAACCACACCGGACAGGTCATGAAACAGCCACAGGTCTTACTACTTCCCATGAGACTCTGCCAGGCCCTGCCCAGACTGGAGAGACCCCAGACCTGTAGCAGGAGAGTAGCCACAGTGACTCAAGGCCTCAAGACCTTCCTGAAGACTCCACAGGCACTCAACCACACCACCGAGAGCCCTGACGATAGAGGTGGGAGAAGCCAGTTCTAGAGGAAGATGCACTTACAGCAGCGGGTCCCCAAATAAATTATAAGAAGGAAAACCCACCAAACAGCAGCAGCTATCCCACCAGCACCTGAGGGAGGAATTCACACAAGACTATCTTACCGAGAGCAACCTGTGGCATCTCCTGGTTGTCACGGAAATGGCCTAGGAGGCAGGGTAGAGCTGAATTTGCATCTGAATGAACTCTGGCTATTCAGCCTAGCTCAGACTGAGTTGGTATAAGGTGTCCACAGAGCTCATCTGGAGCTTAACAGTGCCCACCCCAAAACCCAAAAGCGCCGGCACCGCTATGTGGAAAACAAGGACATTCACTATCAAATCACATAGGCAGCGTTAAACACAACTATATAGGCTTCAACATGCCGACTACTAGAGCAGTAGTCACCCAATACATAGAGCAGATCCGAAAGGAAAACACAGGAAAGAGGAAGAACACAAATATGAAAGCAAGTCCTAAGAAAAATACCTCACCACCTAAGGATAAACAATTTGAAAAAACCAACATGGACAACATCAAAGAAATGCTCCATATGTCAGACAAAGAATTCAGAATCAATGTGGTAAAAGCACTAAGAGGCCAAGGAAGAGGGGGGAAAAAGGGAAAGCAAAAGAATAGAAGCTCTCAATGAATTAAGAGAAGTAGTAGAAAAATATAAGAAAGAATGCAGCAAAATGAGCAATATCATCAACAAACAGAAAAATGAAATTGAAATCCTAAATAATAAACTGCAGGAGACGCAATGCATAAGAGGAACAACAGAAGAACTAAAAAATGCAGGGAAGAGTCAGGAAAGCAAATTAGAAGAAATAGAAGAAAGAATCAGCACACTAGAGGATACAGAAGTACAAAGAATGAAGAAAGAGAGAGAGAAAAGCAGAGTAAGAAAACAGAAGAAAAAACCAGAGATCTCTCAGATACCCTAAAGAAAACAAATACAAGAGTAATTGGAATCCCAGAAGGTGAAGAGAAAGACATAGGATCTGAAAGGCTCTTCAATGAAATAATGGAGAAAAATTTCCCAAATCTGATGAAAGAAATGAAATTAGACATACAAGAAGCAACAAGGACACCAAACTACTTTAATGAAAGAAGAAACACAGCAAGACACATCATAGTAAAACTTACAAAAGTTAAAGATAAGGAGAAAATTATGAGAATAACAAGAGAGAGGAAACAGATAACATACAAAGGAAAACCGAGCAGACTGACTTCAGATTTCTCAGAAGGGACACTCCAAGCAAGGAGAGAATGGCACCACATCTTTAAAACACTCCAAGACAAAAACTGCCAACCAAGAATACTCTACCCAGCAAAGCTGTCCTTCCTTTATGAAGAAAAAACCAGAACTTTACCAAACAAAGCCAACAGAAATTTTCTACCACCAAACCCCCTCTTCAAGAACACCTGAAAGAAGCCCTAAGATCGAAACTTGCAGAAGAATAAAAAGAATGAACAATAAAAAGAAAAGAAAAAAACAAGCTAAAACTGAACCTCAAATGACCACCAGGAACCAATTGTTAGACCCTCAAACATCAATAATTACTCTAAATGTCAATGGGCTAAACTCATCAATCAAAAGACACAGAGTTGCAGAATGGATTAAAAGACAGAACCCAACATTCTGCTGCCTCCAAGAAACACATCTGATCCCAAAAGACAAGCATAGATTGAAGGTAAAAGGATGGAAAACAATTCTACAAGCAAACGGCCCCCCAAAAATCGCAGGAGTAGCCATCCTTATAGCAGACAAAGCAGATTTCAAAATAAAAAAGTAACAAAGGACAAAGATGACATTACCTAATGGTTGAAGGGTCAACAAACCAAAAAGACGTAACAATTATCAACATATACTCACCAAGTGAGGGAGCACCAAGATTTATAAGATAGCTACTAAGAGAGCTGAAAACAAATATAGTTGAAAACACATATGTAGTAGGAGACTTCAACACCCCACTCTCAACAAAGGACAGATAAAAAAAACCAAAACTACACAACGACACAAAAGCCTTAAAAGAAGACCTAGACAAAATGGGCCTAATAGATATCTACAGAATGCTACACCCACAAGGAACAGAATACACCTTCTTCTCAAATGCACATGGATCATTTTCTAAAATTGACCACATATTAGGCCACAAGGCAAACATGAATAAATACACAAAGATTAATATAATACCAACTTTTTTTCAGACCATAAGGGCATCTAACTAGAAATCAACACTGAAAAGGAAACAAGAAGAGCACTTAACACTTGGCAACTGAACAACATGCTTCTTTTTTTTTTCTCTCAACTTCAGAATTTCTTTTTTTTTAATTAATTAATTTATTTTGTTTATTTGTTTGTTTTTAATTAATTTATTTTTTAAAAATTAATTTTATTGATTTGTCACAATTGTGTATTAATTGATCCCTCCTCCTCCCTCCATATCCCCCCTCTGTATCCCCCCTTCAGTCACTCCTCCCATTTTTCTGCAAATTGTTGTTTGGTTAAGTTGATGTTTAGTTGTTGGTTGTTTGGCCTGTTGTTCTCTTCCGATATATGGTAAGTGTGTGTGTGGTTTTTTTTTGTTGTTATTGTTGTTTTATTATTATTTTTTTTACCCCGGGGCTTTCCCACTTCACTAACATTTGTTAACTATCCTGATCTTTTGTGCTCTTCACCTCCCCCGCCTTCTTCCCCCTCCTCCTCTCTCGCTCCATGGTTCAGTCCCATTGGTTGTTTTCATTTTTTCTTATTAGTTTGTTTGATTTTCCCTATATCCCTCATATAAGTGAGACCATCCTGTACTTCTCTTTTTCTTTTTGGCTTATTTCTGCCAATATGAGTCTTTCTAGTTCCATCCAGGTTGCTGCAAATGACATGTGTTTGTCCTTCTTGATGGATGCGTAGTATTCCATCGTGTATATGTACCACTTTTTTTTTAGCCAATCATCTGTTTGGGGGCATTTGGTTTGTTTCCAATTCTTTGCAACTGTAAACAGGGCTGCAATGAACATGCGCGTACGTGTCCTTTTGAATTAATGTCTTCATGTTCTCTGGGTATATTCCTAGTAGTGGGATTGCTGGGTCGAATGGTAATTCCACTTTCAATTGTTTGAGGGTCCTCCACACAGTCTTCCATAGTGGCTGGACCAGTTTGCACTCCCACCAGCAGTGTAAGAGAGTTCCTTTTTCTCCACATCCGCGCCAACATTTGTTGTCTGTTTTATTTATGTGGGCCATTCTTACTGGTGTAAGATGGTATCTCAGTGTGGTTTTAATTTGCATTTCCCTAATTA
>PVHY01020433.1:0-25574 GCA_004024945.1 Uropsilus gracilis | reverse complement strand
TCTCCAAAGAGGAAATACAAATGGCCAACAGGCACATGAAAAATTGCTCAACATCGCTAGTAATAAGGGAAATGCAAATCAAAACCACAATGAGATACCACCTTACACCAGTAAGAATGGCCCACATCCAAAGAACAGGCAACACAAATTGCTGGCGAGGATGTGGAGAGAAAGGAACACTACTACACTGCTGGTGGCATTACTAGTTCAACCACTATGGAAAGGGGTGTGGAGGACCCTCAAGCTAGTGAAAATGGAACTACCATTTGACCCAGCAATTGCTCTTCTGGGAATCTACCCAAAAGAGACCTCAATGTGGGTACAAAAGGACACCTGTGCCCGGATGTTTACTGCAGCACAATTTATAATTGCAAGGTCATGGAAACAACCTAAATGCCCAAAAACAGAGGACTGGATGAAAAAATTGTGGTATATATACACGATGGAATATTACTCATCAATTAAAAATGACAAATTTGATGACTTCATGACAACATGGATGCATTTAGAAGAAATCATATTAGTAGAAACAAGCTATAAAGAAAAAGGCAGAAACCAAATGGTTTCACTAATGTATGGGATATAGTGAAAAAAATAAAATAAAATAAACAAAAGCATTGAGGAAAGTCAAAACAAGCTAAGCACCAAAATGAAGTGCACAACTATGAGCAGGAGGGAAAGGGGGGGGAGGGAAGGGGTGCAAATCCTTGAGATTATAATGTTATGAAATTTATATATAAATAAATTAAAAAAATTTTGCTGAAAAAAAAAATAAAGATTTCATAATGGGGTATTACCCATCCACCAGTGGATGGTTGCTGGGGCAGCCATCTGCAGCCTGGAATTGACCAAGGCATGTTTCCCTCAGCTCCTAGTTCAAGGGGGGTTGGGAATGCATATCTGGTCATCAGGGCTACCCGCACACAGGGTGGGACCAGTGTGGAAGCTGGGCAGGGCCCTAAGCCCTGCCCATCAGCAGGCAGCCTCATGGTGTATCTGTCTGCCCAGGATCCTGGGCTATTGGAGCTCCTTTGTCAGTGGGGAACAAGGGCAGTGATGACCCCTGGGTGGGCCCCTCACACCTGGTGAGTTCGGGAGGGGGGCCAGGGTAGGGTTTTAGCCCCATCCACCAGTGGTTAGTTGCACAGGCAGCCATCTGCAGCCCAGAGCAGCTGAGGTATGTTCCCCCAACCCGGGACTCTGCCCCCATGCAGGGAGGTGCTGGTGCATGGGTGGGGGTGGTGGTGGTGGTGGTGGTGGTGGTGGTGGAGGTGGAGGGAATGCCGCTTCCCCTTCACTCTCACCCCAGCTAATCTTCAGGAGGAAGAAGAGCATACATAATACAAACCCCATCATAGAACAGGTGAAGGACCAGGTAAAAATCCAACCCAGAAACATGAGCTGGACAAGGAGATGACTATCGAGAGAGCCAGTGCGTGCGAGACTGAAGAGGCAACTATGGAAACACGATGTCATGAAGCACACTTATACGCTCACCAGGTCTGAAAGAGCCAAGACCTCATCTTGAAGATGCCTTCTAGGAGAGCAAGGCACCTCCCCCTCCCTGATCATGGGAGAGGAGAGGAAGGTCAAGGAGTGGGAGCATTGGCCCCACAGCAATGCTGCAAAAAGAGACAGAGTAGATGATCTACAGCAGCCATGCACAGATGCCGGTATCCACAGAGAAACTTCTTCACCAAAACTGGCAGGGGGTGAGACCCCCTAAACCTGATGCCAGAACATAAAATGCAGAACAGCAGAAAAGGGAGTGGAGATGATGGCCTGTAATGAGAAAGCATGGACAGATCACAAATGGATGTGGAATGGCTGCCCAATACAGGGTTGACACTGAAAACCTGCCAACACAGTTCACCTGGTCCCAAGAATCACAGTCCCTCACCCAGTGAAAGGACACTGCTACAGAAAAGAGACTAATGGACTTAACACAGACTAACAAACAACAAAGAGAGGGGATAGAGCAAATGGAGAAGTGCCTGAGGGAGTGGGATGTATCCCCAAATCCTGTTTACTGAAGCTGTGATTCAAAGAATATAAATAAATTTAAAAAAATCAAGATTTCATAACAATGTAATTTATAATGGCAAAAGTTTAAAAGCATGAGTAAATGAAAATTTAAAAGGCCTGTAACATTTCACTTTTAAGGGAAAATATATAATGATGAGATAAGAATGCTAGAATTAATTTAAGGTGAGATTAACTGAACAGAAAGCAGTCTATTTAACATAATATCAACTTATAAAATGGCAATAATATAAATAAATATGAAAATAAACAAATACCATCACATGTTGTCTCTGAACATAGACATGAGCAATTTTTATTGTCTTTGCCTTTGTATTTTTTAAATATCATATCTGTATTATTATTGATAAGATGTTTTATCCTGAAAGTAAAAACAAATTTATATAAATATTAAAGTACAGCATCTAAGAAAATTATGATGAATTCTACTTGAACTGCATATACTAATGATGTTATGACTTGAATTTAACATTACAAAAGAATACATATACTGAACAAAATTACAGGGTCAAAAGAACAATTCTTTGGACTAAGAATATGTAATCCCAATCTCTACTCTTCAGGTTCTTTCAGTACAAGTTTATTTTCAGGACAAGTTTATTTTCAGAGAATTGAATTTCAACCAAACCAAATAAAAGAAAAACAAAGTAAAAAAATGACTGAACTGAGCTGAGCCCATCATGAAAAACTCAGCATGTAATTAAAAGTTGTATCTCCTTAATATACTGCGGGGAAAAATTAGAATGCATTGAAACTCTCACACACTGTGCCAAAGAGTCAGTTGTTGTATATTTCACCACAGTCTTGGTGTCACTGCAAGAATGTATCACCTACTGAAAATAGTTCCCAAGATGTTTACCTTCTGTGTTTCTGCTTCACCTGCCCTAGCAACGCGGTGTCTCCTTTTTCCTTCATCGTTGCTGCGAGAGCATTGCTAATCAGTCACAAGTATTAATATTCATTATAGCAAATATTTCAATTGTTTAAATTCTAGATAAGTGCTCTATTTTAGAGTCTTTCTAATGTGTCCTGCAATAAATAGATTAAGTAGTAGTTTATTATGATCATGTGAAATATTTTTGATATTTCATTTAAATAACAGACTGATAAACTGAATTGGTTAAAACAAAAATAGAGAAGCTCAAAATTACATCAGACTTTATCAATGGATATAAGGTAAGTTGACTTCTTGAAGAAAATAATTCTGTTCCCCATTTACAAATTTTTCTTTTGATGTCTGGTCTATCATCTTGCGGGTAAGAACAATGTTGAGTAAGCAGAAATCCATGCCTACACTGAATATACCCTTTTAGATTTCCATTTTTAGATTGCTATGAAACCCTATTGGTGATAGCAAAACTAAAATCTGAAATAAATAAAATAAATATTTTGTAATAATACACAGTTTTCAGGAAAAAAAGAAATTCTTAGAGGTGAGAAATAATGCATAAAATATAAATTAACAGAATGAATGGGTCCTGGATTTGGCACTGGCCCATAATATTTGCTGGCTGTGGGAGCCCAGCCCTGATTTTAATTGGATCATGTGAAGATGTCAGGTGATCTCACTAGAGGATCAAAAAGTATATGTCAGACGAGACACCATTTCACAATTCTGGGCTCATCTAGAATAACAGTTTCAGATAGTAAAGCAGAAATAAAATAGTCTTGTATTTTCAGTTAAGATGTGACTTCTTTAGCTTTGATTCTGAGAACTAAAAAAGGCTTCCTGAAAATTCTGAACCTCAAACTTGTAATACTGCAAGTTGGGGTAGAAATCTATATTACTTTGTCATTAAAAAACACAGTAAATTAAATATAAAGTCAAAATTAATGTTTAAATCTGTCTCGGGTTGGTAATGCCATCAGACACCTGGCAGAACAAAACACCAATCCTCTCTGGAGGTGCACCCACCCTTTAAACACAGAACTCAAATATTTTCTACAGAGAAAGTTCCAAAATAATACAACAAAAGTAATACACAAAGAAATGGACCTATATAAATGTCAGTAGAAACAGCAACAGAATCAGACTGTCAAAGATACAAGGCATCAAGTAAATGGGTAAATATGTTTTAAATGCTTTTAAAAGGAAGAGAAAATATACTAAAAAGATGAAAGACTGTGAAAGTTATCTTGGAGTATTTGAAAATGGACAAATAAACTAGAAATAATGAATATGGTAATCAAACTTAAAAGCTCAGTGAGTGGGATACAAGAGAGAATCTAACTTCTAATTTAATTAGATCTTGTAGAATGTAATAATACTTTTATATAATAGAAAAATAGGCAAGTTATTTTTTTAACCTGAAGTAATATTGGTTTATATTATTTTATAAGTTTCAGTATAACCTTATAAATCAAGATTTGTATATGCTACATTATTTTTGGTATCAAAAGTCTGGCTTTCATCCACCCCATAGAGTTGTCTTCTATTACCTTCTGTTACCTTGAAGAAGTATAAGCCTGAAAAGACCAATAAGCTGTGCTACAATAAATTTCAGTAGATTAAATATATAAAGGGTAAAATCAAGTCATAAATTGGGATTATAAATTTATAACATATGTAGCCTATAAAGGACTGGTGTCCAATAATACATAACAGATTCTCATGAACCATTAACATGAAAAAAGAGAACAAAATAGAAAATAGCTAAATATGATGAGCAAGAACATCCCAGAATAGTGAGCCAGAATGGCAACAAACATGGGAAAAGGAGTTCAACCTCCTAATAAGGTATTACTTCAAGGCTGTCAGATTGCCCAAAATAAAAAATTGCATAATATGAAGGTCAAAAATTGTAGATGAACATCTACAAAGAACACTTTTTAAAAAATCAGTTTTCCATAAATGCTTCTATGTAACAAACCTACCCAAACTTGATGGTGGTATATAAAAATTCCTTATTATATTTGTGAGCTCCTAATAATTTGGACATGTTTTTACTGGCAATTCTTTTGCCCACATGACATAAACTGGGGCAGTTGGTGACTGATAGTCTATTCTGGAAGGATTGAGAAGGCATTGCTGATGCCTTCATGAAGATTGCTAGAAGTTGGACTGAGTTGGGGTTTTTTAACTTTCCATGTAGAGTTAAGGTATTTTCACAGAGATAAAGTGTGACGGGGATGCAAGAAAGAAGTCCACATTTCACTGTCCTAAAGCAGCTCCCAAACTAATGGAGGGTAGAGGAAGGAGGTGACACACCATTAATTAAAACACAGTGAGTTAGTGCTATCATGACATAATCCAGGGAGGTAGGCACATTCACAGAAAGAATGTCTAGCCAAGAACTGAGAGGAAGTTTGTCTGAGAAAGTAACAGGTGACATCCATGTAGAGAAAAAATAGGCGGTGGTGAAATGATAGCGGATTGAGCTACATTCTAAGAGAAGGCGCATCATGTATTGCATTGAAAGGTAGAACTATCATATTGATGAGATGGCCATTACTTTGGTATAAACTGCTAGTCAATGGGGATGAGGCTACTTAATCCATTCTGAGTTTGATCATCAATGGCATAAAAGAAAGTTCTAAGCAGATTAGAATAAACAATGAGGGCAGGAGACCTCCTTGGAGGCACTTTAACAGAGTTGCGACTTTGCTTTAAATAGACTGTGTTTAGAAAGATTTTTTTCTCATTGGAGAATGAAGAAAAAATAGAGATGAGACAAAATTGGTAAGAGAAAAACTGGTCTGTTGCAGTCATTCAGGATGGAGAAGACAGTGTTCTAGGAAAAGAGAGAAAATAAACTAAATGGTTTTAAGAGGTATTTAAGAGAGAACAAACGAATCTGCTCATCTATTTGGAAATGGGGAAGGGAGGGTGAGGAACAAGTCAGAGAAACTGATGTTCCCTACTTGAGCAACTCAGTGGATGATGAGCCACTACCTGAAATAGGGAACATAGGGAGAACAGAAGGTATGGGGTGATAGATACATGATGACTGGGAATTACTCACTGTTGCCAGGGGAATGATGGATGACTTGTCAAGGAGCGTTGTAGAAAAGAGGACTAAGGAGCAAATTCTGTGGAACAAGTAGAGGATGAAAAACTTGAAAATTAAACTGAAAAGGAGGCTTCAGGTAGGTAACATGAAAATCAGGAGGGTCTGTTGTCATGGAGACCAAGTGAAGCGTGGATTTTGAAGTGTAAGTGAATAAACAAAAGTGAGAAATAAGAGGTCAAGTGGAAGTCCATGGCTCTTGACAACAAAAGGTTTTCTGATGAATTTAGTTGTAGCATATTTTCCGTGGAGTTATACAGAAGTGGGGACAGAGAGTGTAAGCCTTTCTTTTGAAAATCTTGGCTTTCTAACGGAAATGAGAACTAGAGGGTGGGGCTAGGGGACCTGGGGTCACAAATTTGAGGAAAGTCTTCTTTTTAAAAAACCGATAGAGAAAACAGTTGAGATGCTCTTAGTAAGATCCAATGGATACAGTAAAGTTAACAATATATAGTAGATGAAGTGGATTGTTGTATTTGGACAAAAAGGAAAGGAGTTTGTATATGGGTAGAGGAATTAGCAGTTAAGCACTCCATCAAGTCAATATTTTACACATACTGCAGTGTTCATTATTGCGGATTTTCTATGTAGTTTGAAATATTTTCATCTTGAATTCACTATTTTAGTTCTTTGTAATTAAATCTTGGGTCATTTTCCTTGGATTCCTAGCTGAAAGAAAACTTGGGATAAGGTCTAATACAATTACATTATTTAAAGACCAAATTATAAATGTAAAATAATGACTTTCTCTGGAATCAACAGACATATGTGGTAGCTCTTTCAAAGCAAATGACTCTTTGAAAACAAGTTTTTTGCTAATATGTAGTACTATCTTACACACCAAGAACAAATGCTCAAGTGGCTATTTCTAAATTTCACCACAATTATTTCACTTGTAATCAGCAAACTGCTGATAGCCCAGATGAACATCTTGCTAGCAATTTTATTTAGCACATCTCTATGAATGCCTGATGTGTCAGAACTTCCCAGGTACACTGCTAGAGACACCAGCTGCACTGGAGGAGTGTTGCCCAAAAACATCTGGAACATTTCAGTTTGAAAGGGAATAAATATGTTTAAGGAAGAGACATTCACATCTTTTGTGATCAGGTTCTTTCAAAGATTACATATGCTTTCAATCAAATTTTTTTTTCTGATAGAATCATAATTTGTTGGTTAGAGTCTTTAATCAAAAGAAAATTGTCTGATATTTTTTGAGGCTGAATATGAATAGTATACCAAATAAAAATCTTACAAACAATAGGTTTTAAGAGCTGACCTGTTGTCTAAATTAGAAGATTTCCTAAGAATTTGGAGGGAAAAAACGTACAATTCATTTCCTAGTCAAGGAGATGGGTAAGAAAATGTTTCATGAGCTAATTTTTCAAAATTATTATAATGATGATTGCTCTTTGTAAACACCCATCCTGGACCAAGACTATACATACACTTTAATATGTTGTTATTTCTATTTCTTGTAGTGATCCTTGAGGATAAATACTTATTTTCTTATATTATGGAGCAGAAAACACTGATAATTGATTAAAGAAATTTAGTAGTTTACCCATGATGATACTACTGGTAGGTTAAGGATCAGATTAGGAGTTGAGAATCCACCCCTACCTGACTGGAGTATCTAGTTTCCACATACACATTCCAGTCCTATTCAAGTAACCTGGAAAAGAAGTTTGAAATCGTGTTAACAGTAATATGAGTAGTTAAATATTGCTTTGTCTACTAGATTGGAAAGGGTTGAAAGCTATCAGCATTTTATTTCTTTTACATATACAAATCTACTCATGTGTAAAGGACACATGTAAAGACATCAAACAATCTGTTTTTGTGTATGCTGTTTATAAGATTTAGATCCAAATAAAATATATGATTCAGTTCTGTTGTATCTGAAAATACAGAAGTAATTTGAAAGTTTACCTGTTTCTTTTTTCCTTGCTTTGGTATATATATTTTTAGAATGTACTTATTTAGCAGATTGCCACTAAGCACAGACTTACAGGATATAGCTGTTGTTATAGTGTAATTTTCAAGGCACTCTATACTTTATTAGTGGCTCCTATTTTCTAAGTATTATCATGTAAATTTTGCTATAAATTTCTTTTCAATCAGGTTACCAATTTATCCTGAGTATAGAGGGGGAAAGATGCCCCTTCTAAGACAAATGTCTTGTTATTTGTCTTATTTAGACACTAGCCAAGATGCCTTTTTCCTGACTAACCTATATCACCTCTTTACTTGATGTAGAGAGATTACAGTATGGTCATTGCCCTCTATGAAAATCCATATCTTACTTGCTTCAGAATGTTCATTTATAGCTCAGTTTCCTCAGCTATAAAAATGGGAAAATATCTACAGTAGCAGTTTCTCATCAATGTTATATGAGTTGTTACAGGTAAAGATGATACATTAGTGCTTAACACAGGTTGTGTTTAGAAAGCTTAAACATAATATGAGTCAGAAAGCTCATGTGATGAACTTCCTGCCTTTGTGGTCACTCCATTTTAACATTTCCCCACTTCTGACTTGGTTTCATTCGTTTGACAAATATTTAATGGAATGTGTGAGTCATCAATTTGGCATAGAGAATACGAACAGATAAAATAGCTAAATTTTTTTGTCCCCGCGGAAACATATATTTTAGTAAGGGAGACAATAAACAAGAAAATTTTTTTTAAAATATGGTATGTTAGGTAGTTAAGTTCTGTAAAGCAAATAAAGGGGGAAAGGAAGAGAGGAAATACTAGTGGTTTGCAATATAGATGGAGTGGTGAAGGAATGCCCTGAAAATGGAGCAAGGGGGTAGAAATAAGAAACAGGTCATAAGGACATATCAGGTACAGGGTTCTGGGCACAGGGAAGGACAAGTACAATACCCGGAGGCAGGAGAAAGCCCAGCAAGTTTAAGAAACAGTATAGAAGTGTTGTGAAGTTTTTTAATCCATAGAAAGGTCAGGAAATTTCACCAAGGAGATCTACTTCACAAGTCCTAAAGAATCCATCTTTCTTCCAATTCATCTCTCTCCATTCCTGGGAACTGGTCCTAGCTATGCTCCAGAGCCCACCTTTACTGGAAAAAAATGAAAAAGAAAAGAAGGCAGGTATGTCTTGTAGCTGCATTTTTGTGAGAGTTCACAGAGGCTACCAAAGCAAACAACTCCTTTATGCCACTGGCCAGCATTTAGTAAGTTCTTTCACTGCATTATAAGAATGCTTGGAAAAGTCTTCTTTCATTCTGGACATCTATTTGTGTAGCTATGAGTTCAATAATTGTGGAAGAAGGAGAAACGTTATTGGGGAACAACTGCTAGCTTCCACTACACATCCCCACTGAGAAGGGACAAGATGATAAACTTCACAAGTTACCTCTGATGTTTTCCTTTTAAGCCATCTGTACAGAGCAGATTAGATCACTTCCTTTAAAAAAAAGTGAGGAAAACAGAACAACACATGAAAATTGGAAAACATGGGGTGATTTCACAAATGAATCCTAAGTTCTTGTAATCAGCTCAGTTTTCCTGTCAGAAACACACCTTTGTTTCTCCTACACACTTTTTGTCCTACCAACGTACTTATGGAATATAAAAATTATCCTCCCCAAAAGTATCCAATGTAAATACATGAAGGATTTGTTCAGGTTAAAATGAAGAAGTTGCTATGTTGCCATTACATCTCCTTTTAAAGAAAGACAATGAAAGGAGTATAGAAATGACCAATCATAATCAATTTAGATTATTCTATAGAACTAAATTTAGTAGCTGAGTTCTTTCTTAAAAAGTCCGGCACTTTGACATAGTTTAAAGTGTCTAACAAAATTAAAAAAAAATATTGTTCCTTCTTTCTTCATTTGTGAAATAAAATATTCTGAGTCCCTTTCAATATCTTTCAATTTAAGAAGACAAGGTATCATGTAATAATCCCTTACAGTTAGAAAGTATTGAGGTGAATGTTTTTAATTTCTACTATCAAAAGAGCAAGGGAACCTAGAAAAGCCATTCTCAGATGACTTAAGTAAGCTAAGTTCTTTCTAGATTAAAAGTAAAAAAAAAAAAAAAAAGCACACACAGGCACACACACACACACACACACACACCCCACACACCCCACCACCACCACCACCACCACCAACACCACCAACACCACCAGCAGCAGCATTATCCCAAGTGAGCAAGCACTTATGGTAAATGCTAATGCTCAGTTTTGCAAACAGAAGTGATCTGCAGAAGTTTCATTAAGTATCTAAACTTTCATTTGATACATTGACCCTAAACTCTGAATTTTCTGAGATTTACCCTTTCTTAACTTCTCACGTTCTCTTACTGTTTGTAGCTTTTTGGAAAAGATAGATCAGCCTATTCATAATCTAGCTGACTTCCTACTCTCTGATTCAATTCCTATTCTCTATCCATTTCCATTTATCCCATAAAACAGAAGCCTGAAACTGAGGCTTTGAATGTTTTACTACTATTTAAATGTTTTCTGTTCATTTCCCCAGTTGATAGTAATTCTCGTTTTAGAAGGTCCATAATTTGGGACTAAGGTAAAATAGTTTTATTTGAAAACATTTTCAACTCTGAAGAGTCCTGTAATTGAATAGGTCTTGTGGTAGAATCAATTCTTGGAAAGTTTTTTTTATGACTTGTTTTATTGCTCTTGTTTTGCTGTTTATGTAAAAGACCCAAGCCCCAAGTTTAGGTTCAATAATGTTCAATTGTCACAGATTATATTGTAATGGCTCTGCATAAAAGACCTATAAAACAAAGTGTATTCTTGTACAATGCTTAGTCAGCCACCCTATTAGTAGTTACCAGCACCCTTTTTTTCCATTAACATAAAGATTTTGTCTTTATCACATCATCACACTGATAGTGATACAAGCTGAAAGTTGAGCATAATTGTCTTTCTAATCATAGCAGTGTTCCCTTCTCTCTATATACCTTGTGACTTTTCTTTGAAATCATTCCCAGTGTGATTGAAAATTCTTTAAGGATTGTTGAACCACAATGTGGTGTTTCCAATAAACATTGTTATTAGAATTTGTGCCTGGTTGAGATGAATTTAATGTGCATTGCTTAAACATCCAGCATTTAAGTTGATGACTATTTACAGAAAGCTTGTTCTTCAACAGTGTTTGTCTTTAGAGAATTGCATTTACGTGCATTAACTGACATAGTTCTGTATGCATCAATGATTGGGTGTTGTCAGCATTTATGAAGGGAGAAAGGATGTTCACCCTCAATCTCATGTTTCACATACTTCTTGCCATGCTAGCAACTAAATACTCTTTTCTTTTTTAAGTAAAGGTGATATTGTATTTTACTATTTTCATTGCTATTATAAGGCAGTAACTATCCATTATGAGTATTGGGGAGAATTCAGGAAAAATCAAAGAAGAAAATCACAGATTCTTGTCACTTAGAAAAAATATGGCTAACAAGACAAAATAAAAAAATGACTAAAATTGATGAAATACTGTAATTTTCAGGACAATTTACCTTCCTGAATCACTTATTTATTTTTACTTACAATGATATATAAATATATATTTTTTAATATTTTTCATAAAATAAATAATTGTTTGCAATATCATCAAATAGACTACTTGAATTAAAATTCTAACTCTGACCAGTTCTACTTGAGCAATTTTCTTAAACTCTCTGCTTTATTTCTTGCCTGTAAATGGGACAAAATAAATCTATTTGTAAGATTATTATAAGTGGTACATAAATTAATAGAAGTGAATTAATTAGAACATTTTCTGATATGTGCTGAAAACTCAGTAGTTTTACTTTTGCTTTCATTATCATCTAGAGGAAGAAAAATATACAGCTATCATTTTATACTCTACTAGGTAAAAGGACATAATATTTTCTCTAACACTGCTATTAAAAAAGTATTTTCAGTCTCCACCCTCTCTTCTTCACTGACATTACACAGCTGAGAAACTACATTATCTAGCCTTCTCCATTGATAGCATTAAGTAATGATATGTTAGTGGAAGGTGTTGAGTAGAATAAATTAGAAAACTCTTCTATCTCTAGCCATTTGCTTTCCTTTCATTTCCTGAAATATAAATTTGATGTCTAGAATCCAGAAGTCCTCTTGGACTTTGGGCAACCTTAAAGACCCTTGACTTATGATGACGATAGAACCACCTTACCAACTTTGGCAGATCAACAGGACTTGTCATACATGAGAGAGAAATAAACCTAGAATTATGTTATTGAAAACAGAATGTACTTTCTGATATGTTAATAAATCACTAAATGAAGATTTTAGATCTCCTTACATTTTTCTTCTTTTACCATAGATGGCATTCCTTGTAGGATTCCAGGAACTATTATACTTTCTGACATTTTCATCTGTAGTGATTATGCTCTTTTTCTTTTGCCTTAAATTCTAACAGGAATTCAAAGAACTATTTCTATCTTATTAGAAATAATTAGTGACATATACTTACTTCAACTCTTAAGTTTAATTAACAAAAATTCTTTTTTAACACTTGCATATTTCCAAAGAAAAATATGTCAAGTTTTCATATAGCTTAAATTTTGGCAGTATAAATATTTTGTTTAAAATTTTTGTGGAAATAACATTTAACAAAATTTCTTTCTCAAAAACTTTAAAGTGCATACTATGTTGTTATTAACTATAGGTCCTACTTTGTATACTAGATTTCTAAAGCTTATTTATCTTGATTGAAACATTGTGTCCTTTGATTTGTAGCTTCCTATTCCCCCCCCTAGTCTTTTGAAACTCCATTTCAGTCTTTCATTCCATTAATTTTGCTATCTTAGATAACTTATACACATGGAGTTCTATAGTATTTGTATTTCTTTGATTAGCTTAATATAATATCCTCAACGTTTATCCAATTTTCTGCTGAAAAGAAGGCATAAATAGTATTCCATTGTATGTACATGACATAATTTCTTTATTCTTTCATCTCATAGTGGACAATTAGTTTGTTTCAACATATTGGTTATGTGAATAGTGCTACAATGAACATAGGAGTGCTAATAGCTCTTCAAGATCCTAATTCATTTCTTTTGAATAAATACCCAGAATGGAATAGCTAGATCACATGGCATTTCTATTTTCAATTTTTTGAGGAATACTGTATTGTTCTTCCATAGAGACTATGGTCATTTGTGTCTTAACCAATAGTGTTAATGGTTTCTGATTTTTCTACTTTCCTAATTTGCTGAGAATTTTTAACTTGAAAATGTTTTAAAATTTGTTAAATTATTTTTCTGTATTTATGGAATCATATATTATCAGTTATTCTTTTAATCTGATAATCACATTTATTGATCTTTGCAATTTGAACCACATTTAATCCTAAAGATAAGTCCCATTTATTTACCAATGAGTTTAATATTTCCTTGTGCCATTTTGTGATTTAATATTCTCTTTTAGTTTTTGAAGTTCAAGTTCTTCAGCTCAGAAAATCTCCTACAATATATTTAATAAGAAATGTCCATTGGTAGTGAAATTCCTCAGTTCACGTTTGTCTAGGAAAGTCTTTTTCTTACTTTCATTTTTGAGGATATTTTGCTGGACATGATATCCTTGGTTGACAGTTTTTTCATCCAACAGTTGAAATATTTTATCAAATTTCTTTCTATTTTGCAAACCTTCTGTTGAAAAATATATTTATTTATGTGGAGGTTCTTTCAAAGTGAAAAGCCCCATTTCTCTTGCAGGCAGAAGCAGGGAGCTATGTAGTTAACCACTCACTATGCTAAACTGTTATGATGTCTATGAGTCAACTTAACATAATCATTCTCCCCAGGCTAGATAAATTATTTTGTACTTGTCAGATGAGCTAGATGTTAGTTCCTTGGATAGCCCTGGAAAGGGACCATATTATTGAACATATATCTATTTCCTGTAATTAAAAATCTGGTGGATTTCCATGTTAGTTGTTGGGGCAGAATTTGGAGCTCTGGTTACATTGATCAACTCTTTCCTAAATTAGAGGGAAACTAAGAGCTATTATTTTTTCTATTTGCTCTATATTAAGTAAACATCAAATGAATGGAATCTATCAGCCTAGGTTGTCACCTCCATTCTCTCCTGGGTAAGTTCCAGACCCTCAGAACTATAAGACTGGCAAGAGAGTTGGTCTTCTAGAGATCCCCTCAAAAAAAAGTTGAGATGCTAATATACAAAGCAGTCCCACTTCTCCATTGGAAAAGTTAGAAACTGGAAATCTTCCCAATTAAAGGCAGCACATTAGGAACTGTGTCTGTGATGAGAGAGCATCTCAAATTTTCCCACTAGTCCACTGAACAGGTATTTTGAATAGGCACTGTACTGGCTTAGAATCTCAGCACTGTTTTAGTTGCAATAATTTTACAGCTAATGACTTAACAGCTTCCAATTTATGTCTTATCTCTCAGTGGGGAGTGCAATAAAAATACCCAAGAAGAGTGTTTTCAGCTTTATTATTTTAAGACATCTAGCTATTTGGAAGCTATGTTCTTTCATGTATATAGAAGTATTGTTTTCTCAATATATTTGAGAGTTTATGGTTTATTTATTCCCACTTTTTCCTTTTGTGTTTGCCTAGAGTTTATTCAATTACCTGATTTGAGATAATAATACTGTCTACATATCCACCTGAGTGAGATTACTGATGAAGTAGGTAGACAAGGTTAATAGTTGTTCACAAATATGTCAAGCAGATTTGTAAGCTTTTAAAATCCTGACAATTCTGACACAAATATATTGGAGAGGAACTTTTTATAAATGTAACTATATTATTTTAAATGAAAGGATTCAGGTTTAGTTTTAATTAAGGATTTGTTGCATCAAGTTTTTAGCAATATATTTATATCAGGTTTTCGTTTTATGTCTCTAACTCTCACACACAGATACATACATTCCTGTTCATTTTTACTATATAGAAATCTGCTGAATGGACTGTTTTCCTTGACAGAAAAGCAATTCATGTCCTGAGGTATTTAATCAAATCTCCATGCATGATATATGCCTTTTGAGTTCTTATAATGAATTTTAACAGTCTTGATGGTTGATTGTTTGACTAGAGAAAGTACTAGCAAGTGGAAAAATATGTTGATTATTATAAGTATCTGTGGATATCTCATACCCCTTTCTTCTGTTTTATATTCTCACATTAAAAAATTAGATTTTTATATTTTTCTTACATATCCCAAGCTCTAGAATAATAAAATCTTGTTTATAGAATGAACAAAAATGAATAAATGAAGGAAGGAAAGAAGGAAGGGATATACAAGGCAATGAAACAGATCAATCTTTTTTGAAATGTTATGAAAATCTCAGAATTCTTGAAGGTTTTCTTAGTTTGTAAGTTATGATCTCTGTGATTATAAAAAAATCATGATTTTTAAAGATTTCACTCAATTGATTCTAACTACTTGAAGCATCTATATGAATTGCTTTGGTAATATATAGTAGATTGCTTCCTATTCTTGAGAGTGGAATTTAGATTTTGACCTTCAAGTCTTTTCATTAGTGAAATTAGAAGGATGTTTTTGAACTTTTGGAATCTCTGCCATGGATTACATTTCTGTCTTTTTCTTTCATGATTTATTTCAGCTTGTTAAAATATTTTGTGTTAATTATTTTGTTCTTACATTTTTATTATGCAAAATTATTCAGAATAAAACATGCATATTCTAAAAAAAAAAGGTAACATGCGGACAGTGTTGCAAAACTCCAGGTGGGAGCTGTGACTGTCATGTAAAAATGACATATGTAAAAGTTATAAAATATACAACTGAAATGTTTGAAGGAGAAAGGTGTCATTTGGGGGAAATTTATTCTCAAAGTCATGAGAAAAAATATGGGAAGTGATCCCACCTGTTCCTTCTAGAGGTTCTCATTGCATTGCCATGTTTAATGGCAATTTATGTGCTGTATTACAAACAATTTAAATTTAAAAAAAAGACAAGCTCTTGCCTTCTGGAAAATAGACCAGTTAGAAAAATGATGCACAGTTGTAGAATTAAATATGTTCATTTAGTTGTTAGAATCACTTAAGTTCAGAAAAGTGACATTGAAAAATGAGGAAAAGAAGTCATACTTCCTTTGATATATTGCATGATATATATTAAAAATCCTTAAAAATACATTCTTTCATTATTTTTTAGATAAATCGATTGGTAATGAAATGCAAACATTATCAGTGTACATTTGATGAGTGACTAATGTATGGAGACCATCATGTTTCCTACCACCCTATGAAGAACAGATGTTACCATAATTTCAGCAAGTACTCTCATATCCTTTCCCAGAGGCAACTACATTTTTTATTTTAAATCTGTTGCTTCAGTTTTGCCTGAAGTTGACCTTCATGTAAGTAAAATTGTGTACCCCATTTTATTTAGCTTTTTTTTTGCTTACAATAGCATCTATTAGACTTATTCATGTCCTGTGTATTAATTTTTTAAATTGTTGAACAGTATGACACGACTAAAATTTACTCATTATTTTTTGATGGAATTTGAATTTCCAGGATTTTTTAAAACCACTTTAACACTTATGAATAAAGCATCTATCTATAGACATTCTGTTGACAATGTTTTCTTTTCATTTTCATTTTATTTTTGGAAACTAGGGGTAAAACTGCTACGTCAAAAAATAAGAACATATTTAACTTGGGATTCGAAGACTTTAATTTAATGTTTAAGTGTCTATAATCTCTCAGACAATTTACAGACTCTGTAATTCATATCAAAATTCCAATGATATTTTTCAAAATAGTACCAAAAATATCCTAAAATTTGTATAAAACAAATATAATGTGTCAAACAGACAAACCAATGTTGAGAAAAAAGAACAAAGCTGGAGGAATTAGATTCCCTAATCCAAACTATATTGCAAAGAAATAGTAATAAGAGGGTATAATATTGAATAAAAAGAGACACAGATGATTGGATATAATAGAAACACCAGAAATAAACTTACGTATATACATTTAAATAATTTATGCTAAAGCATCCCAATTATAAACAAGGGGTAAAGAACAATTTCTTTGATAGTTGGCCTTGAGAAAATTTAATGGCCACATAAACTGAACTACAGTTTTTTATTTTGGACAAAAATCAACTCAAGATAGACTAAAGACTTGAACTTATGATCTGAAGCCATAAAACTCTTGGAAGTATAGACAATCAACTTCTTGATATCAGGCTTTATATATTTTTTTATTTGACATCAAAAGTAAAGGCAACAGGAGCAAGAATAACAGATGGGACCATATGAAACTAAAAAACCTCAGTAAAACAAAGGAAAGCAGCAACAAAATAAAAAGGCAAACATTCAAATGGGAGAAAAAACTTATGAATCATATATCTGGTAAATGAAAATTTGCCCAATAATCTGATAGACATACAGATGGTCCATAGTATACACAAAAAGGTGTCTGATAAAACTAATCTTCAAGGAAATGCAAATCAAAATCACAATGAGACCTCACCCATGTCTGTCAGGACATCTATCATTAAAAACAAAAACAAAATCAAGATCAAGAACAAACAGAAAAATCAAGAAATAACAAGCGTTGAGGAAGATATGAAGAAAAGGAAACTCTTTTGCACTCTGTCCTCAAAGTGCAAATAGGACTTCTCAAAATGTTAAAAATAAAACTTCCATAAAATCCAATAATTCCACTTCTGTGGTCTTGTCTGAAAGAAATAAAGGCACTAGTTCAAAAAATATCTGCATCTCTATGTTCACTGCAGTGTTATTTATAATTGTCAAGATATGTATGCAACCTAAGTGTCCATTGATGGATGAATGGATAAAGAAATTGTATGCTATTCAAACATAGAGAAGAAAATCTTGCCACTTGTCACAGGTAGATGAATTTTAAAGGCATTCTTCTAAGTGAAATAATTCAGATAGAGAAGGACATATACTATATTATCTCACTAATATATGGAATATTAAAAAAGATAGATAAAGAAAAAGAGAAACCCAAACCCATAGATACAGAAAACAGATTATTGTTTGCCCTAGGATGGGGTTAAGGGGTATGAAAAATGGGTGACTGTGCAGAGGGTGAAAAGATACAAGCTACAAGTTATAAAATATATCATGTGGATACAATAGATGGTATAGAGACTCTACATATTTGAAAGTTGATCAGAGAGTAAATCTTACAAATTCTCATTACAAAAAAATTATAACTATTTGTGGTGACAGATATTAACAAGAATTATTATGATGATCAATTTGCAGTATGTATAAATTACAAATCACTATGTTGTACATCTGAAATTTATGTAATATTTAATGTCAAACATATCAATAAAGAAATTGCCAATTTTTCTCTAAATTGGGGTACTATTTATACCTCAAGCTATTCATTTATTCTTAACTATTTAAAACAAAAAATTACAGACTTTTACAATGTGTAAAAAATAACCCTACATGGTATTTAGGTTAAATGCCCAAATAACTCTGTATACCCAAGGCCTTTTTAATGTTGTCTGATTGTGTTTTTCTCCTTAGAAAGAAAAGTTACGTTCCATATTCTGATTTCCTGGTGACCAGTTATGCAAGAGTGTTTTTTTTTTTTTTAAGTCTATGTTTTATAGAGTACTTGAAACACAATAAGAAGAACCTTCTAAAGTGTGGTTATTGTGAGGATGATTAATTCTACTGACATTTTGATTGAACAGATTCAACTTTTCCCCTAAACTTTTGTCTTCTGCACATAGCACTATGTAAAACTCTTTATTATGTGTGTTTTTAGACATTTCTCTAAATGCATTAGAGGGTGGATATCAAATTCAACCCCCTGCCTCCTACCCCCTGCAAAAAAAAAAAAAAAAAAAAACTCCAAGTAGAACGCAAATTTTTACTACAAATTTTACTATATGTGTTTTAAGAAATGTCTTAAAATATGAAATGCTTTACAAATTACACACCATCCTACATAGTTCACATGAATCTTTTCTGTAATATTATGAACCTAGAGCCCTCACCAAAATTTTTGAATATATATTGTGACACATTGTCTTTACTTGAATTTTACCCATCCATGTATGATGGACTTAAGTATTTCTAACTTTTTCCCCTCAAGAAATCAAACTTTTGATTAAGCATTACTTAATATCCAAAAGACTGTCATGAGGCCCCTTTCTGCTTTGAAAAGGGGAGTTGTAGCTTGAAGTAGACTGAAGCTAATAGTAGGTTCCTAAAATGCATGTGCTTTCCCAGACCTGTTGTAATAAAAAATGAAATATATTTGTCTTCAAGAAAAAGCAACAGCGAGGCAAAATTTTGAGGGAAGGTTGAAAGCAGGTACCATGGAAAATAATATTATTGATTTTTATAAATATCCTTGGCAGTGAGTGGGCACTTACTTGTCCAACGTAAGCATACAGGAATTTCTTTTTTCCATTTGTAGTACAGTAGAGTCCTCTTTCAGTAAACATTTACTTTTGACAAACAAAAAAGGTCAGTTTTGGCCAACTGCATCAGTCCTTACACTACCATCTGTAAAAAATTTAGACTTTGCCTTTTTGGATGACTCTTAAAAAATATACAAGACCTAATTCTATCCTCTACTCCCATAAAACTCCCATTGGACTCCACTGGGAACATTTTAAAGTTAAGTTCTGAGGAACAGGGATTTTTCACAGTCTTCTTATGAGAAATTCCTTGGACAGAACTTGGCCAGCTCCTCATTGCTCCTGAGAGAGCTCTACGATCCTGCTGGTTTTAGAGCCTTAAAATGGATGCTATGCTGTAAAGTTAAGTTTCTTGTACACACACACATATCTCTACCTTCAAATTTGAACTGTAATGACATAATCAGTGCACTGAGTTATCCTCCTCCATCCATTGTGTGCTGATTAGTAGGTGTGTGGACTCTCAGTGCCCACTCCGTGCTTCCATATTGCTCAATTGTAGAAGCATTACCGCTTCTTGAGCAACTGGTATGTGTCAGGTTGTGTGCTAAAGCTTTATGTACATTATTCCATTTAATGGTGTGAGATAAGAATTATCATTTCTGATTCGTTGTGGTGGATCTTAGAATGGCTAAAAATGTACTTAGAATCACGCAGCAGAGCCAATAGTTAAATCTTACTTTCTCTGACCTTGAAGTTGTTGATGCTATGACATACCTCACATTATCTTTCACTCTTAACACACTTCTGTTTTTTATATAGTAAAGGAAGGTCTTTGTTTCAGGAGGCCCTTCCCTATTTACCTGTGATCTGAGGAGACTGACCAGCTTGAGCAGGGTTTTCATCTTGTTGATTTTAATATGATTAGAATAGGAACCACAGAATTTCAATAAATGCATCTGAAATTTAAAAATTAATCTTTGTGATCCTACCTCCTTTTTACAGAGAACTAGACAAAAACAAAAAACAAATACTAGTCATTTCCAATCTTATTATTGAGAAATAACTGAATATGTATCTGATAATTTCTGATTGAATTGCAAAAAAAATTTTCAAACACCAATAGTCTTGGTCTGCTGCTAATGTACTCACATAACACTGCTATACAATGAATGGTTGATTGATGTTAGTTAAACTTGACTGGTGCATGACAAAATCTTTAGCCCTCACTAAAGTTGGAAGGTAAGAAAGAAGGAAAACAGTGATGAAACCTATTGACTATAACAATATAAACAATACAGTAGATTTTTTGGAGTGAGGATATGTTTGATTCAATTCATTTATAACTATTAGACTGATTGAAGTTACTTAATTAAAAAATATTTCTCATGACCATTTCAGGAAGACCAAAACATATTTTTATAGGTATACCCGTCAAATAGGACTTTAAGTGCAATAAAGGAGTTTATTTTATTCTATTTCTTTTTGAGACTATGTCTCACTATGTTCCCCGGGGAACTACAGACTCATGTTGCCTGGGGTACCACAGACTCAAGCGATTCCCAGCCTCAGCCTCCCAGGTAGCTGGGATTACAGGTGAACGCAACCACACCCAGCTATTTTTTGAGACTAGGTCTTGCTATGTTGCCCAGGGCAGGTCTCGAACCCACGGACTCAAGTGATTCCTAGTCTCAGCCTCCCTTCCTAGGCTGGGATTAAAGGTACACGCCATCGCACCCAGCCCAATAAAGGAGTTTATTTGTCAAAGTGTAGCCCCTAGTGTACAGGAGTCTCAGGCACACATCCGTACTCTGGCTAGCGAGGTACAGGTGGGAAGGCCACCTTCTCAGATGTCAAGAATGTCAGCATAAAACCATGTTGAAGACTTTTGATCATGTTTTGTTCTTTAATTGTCATAAAATACACCACAGTTGTATGTTCAGTTTATAAGAATTTTACAGCACTTTCATGGATACTAAGACTTTTCTACTCCATTATTAACTTTTTTTTTCAAACAGTTTTTTTTTTCTTTTTAGGCAAGAGCAGAAATGTTTAATTAAGCTACTTATTTTCAAACTACTTATTACCATATATTATCATATTACTATAGATATTTACAAATAAGATGAAAATGTATGATACTTTTATAAAACTACTGATGTACACAGGAAGTGATGTGAAGATATTTAAAATATTGAACTCTAAAAAGGGAATGCTTTTATTTTTAATTGAGATAATATCTGAATACCCCCACATCTACTTGCTTTAGTTAGAAAGTCTAATACTATGTTGAATAGCAGTGGTGACAGTGGACATCTTGTCTTGTACAACTCCTTAGTGTAAAATCTTTCAGTTTTTCACAATTGAGAATGATAGTAACTGTGGGCTTATTATAAATGGTTTTCATTATATTAAGGTATGTTCCACTTATCTTATTTTTTTTTGAGAGTCGTCATCATAAATGGATGTTGGATATTATAAATACTTTTGTAGAATCAATTGATATGGTCATGTAACTTTCACTTAAGCAGAGATTTTCTTAGTATTTTATTGGGTGAAAATAATTTATTTCCCCGTTTCTCCTCCCATACCCTCCCCTGTCTTTTCTCTGCTTTTTCCTTCCCTTCTTTTCTCCTCTTCTTTCACTCTAAGTATCCAACATTTTGGCAATATTATTATTTTATTTCAGGATGGATTATTTGCATTTATAACTCTATTCCTAGAACACACATATACACACATATATTTGACAAAATTGATTATTTCTTTAAAACTTTAAAGAATTACACCTTATTACTTTTTCTTGAATAGATATGAAATGCAAAAAAGTGATAAAGTTCAACAAGACAAACATACTGGTGAATGAAATAATCCTGAGAGAGAAATTATCCATCAGATAATCACAATCAAGTTGTGATTATCTAAAACGTGAAAAATTCTTCTCTTCTACATATTGTTTATAAACACATTTTATTATTCAGAGAGACTATAATTAGTTTACTAAGACATAATTTGCATTTCAAATGCAGTCAATTCTGCTATATGTGTTTCAGGGCTTGTGGGATAAAACAGGGGCACCACACTCACAAACTGTCAGTGACACATAAAAAAAGATACAAATATTTTTTTAAAAGATTTACAAAAATGGTAACACTGTTTATGTACATTACAGGATTAGGGAAATACATAAGAAGTGTGATGAACATGCTGCTTTACCTTGAAACAGACCTTAAGTTTGTTTGTGGGGTTCAGGAGGATTAGAGTTTCTGAATTCCCATGAAGTGATGAAAGGAAGGTTCTCTGAAATCAGATGGGAAGTAGTTGAGGTAGCTGGTGAATATGTGGATAATATATGAATTTTGTATATTCCTGTGCCAGTCAGATCAACTAGGTCCAATTTTTTGCATTCATTTAGTGTTGTCCATGGATAAAATGATGTATAAGCAAACATTAAATTTGTATTGTCCTTGAAACATTAAATTTGTATTGTCCCTACCACATCAATAGCATCTAAACACATTTCCATTTATCAAGCTATAACAAAATTTATTTTACTCTCTGTGAAGACCTAATGTAGAAGTAGAAGAAAAATGACTGAAGTAGAAGAAAAATGACTCATTTGGAATGATACATTTATACCACTAAGAAAGGTTATAAAACATTGCAAATAAACTGTTCTGGATTTTGTTAGTGTCTATGTGGTCCATGCTTTGTCTGCTATCATTAGCAGCACAATTAAATCAATTTATATTCCATGTTGCTTTAGGATATACTGTGAATCTAATACAATGTATAGTTCTTAGTTTCTCTTGATTTATACTTCTCTTGAGTTCTTCTAAAGCTGCTAGCAGAAAACTATAGGATAAAATGGTTTGTAGATTTTAAGTTTTAGTTCTTGTATATATGCAAATGGAACATAGAAATCATATAATAAAGGGAGGGAGGGAGAATTTGCTTCTTTTAAAAATATTAAATAATTTATTTATATATAAATTTCACATCTTTGTGATCTCTGGGGTTCACCCCCCCCTCCCTGACTGTTTCCACCCTGTCCCATTCCCCCCCCCCCCCAGTTGTGTACTTTAATTTGGTTGTTGGCTTGTTTTGACTATTCTTCATGGCTTTTTGTTTATTTTTCCCATGTCCCATGTAATAGTGCAACCATTTAGTTTCTGTCTTTTTTACTTGTTTCTGCTAATATGATTTCTTCTAAGTCCATCATGTTATCATAAAGTCGTCCAATTTGTCATTTTTAATTGATGAGTAATATTCCATTGTGTATATATACTACATCTTTTTCATCCAGTCATCTGTTTTGGAACATTTTGGTTGCTTCCATGTCCTTGCAATTATAAATAGTGCTGCAATAAACAAACATCCAAGCACAGGTGTCCCTTTGTACAAGCATTGAGGTCTCCTTAGGGTAGATTCCCAAGAGAACAATTACTGGGTCATATGGTAGTTCTATTTTCATTAATTTGAGGTCCTCTACACAGCTTTCCAGAGAGGTTGAACCAATTTACATTCTCACCAGCAGTGTAAGAGTGTTCCCTTGTCTCTACATCCACACCAGTACTTGTGGTTGCCCAATTTTTGGATGTGGGCCATTCTTACTGGTGTAAGGTAGTATCTCATTGTGGTTTTGATTTGCACTTCCCTTATTGCTAGTGACATTGAACAATTTTTCATGTGTCTGTTGTCCATTTGTATTTTCTCTTTGGAGAAGTGTCTTTTTAGTTCTTTCTATTTTTTGATTGGGCTTCTTGTTTTGCTTTATTTTAGTTGTGTGAGTTCCTTGTGGGTCTTTGTTATTAAATGTTTATCACTCTTGTGAGGGCAAAAATTTTTTCCCATTCGGTTGGGCTTCTTTTAGTTTTTTCTGTTGTCTCTTTTGCTGTACAGAAGGGATTTCTGAATTGTACTTCATGGAGGATTTTTCCCAAACTTTCTTCTATGTATGGTTTCAGGTCTGACATTTAAATCTTTTATCCATTTTGAGTTGGTTTTTGTACAGGGTGTGAGGATGTTGTCTTGGTCTATTCTTTTTGCATGTCTTAGTCCAATTTTACCAGCACAATTTATTGAAGAGGCTATCTTTGTTCCAATGTAAGTTTTTCCCTCATTTGTCAAAGATTAGTTGACTATATATGTGTGGTTTTATTTCCAAGCACTCAATTCTGTACTAATGGTCTGATTGTTGTTGCACCAGTACCATGTTTATTTTAATTATTATGGCTTTGTAGTATAAGTTGAGGTCTGGAATAGTTAGGCCTCCATTCTCTTTTTTTGGCAATGAGACTTTTTGATATTTGAGGTCTTGTGTTATTCCATATGAACTTCTGTAATTGTTTTTTCTATCACTTTAAAGAATGTCATTGGAAATTTTATAGGAATTGCATTGTATCTGTATATTGCCTTTGGAAGGAGGGCCATTTTGATGACGTTAATTCTTCCAATCCATGAGCAGGGAATGTCTTTCCATTTCCTTAAGTCTTCTATCCTTTAGCAGCGTTTTAAAGTTTTCTTTGTATAGATCTTTCACATTTTCGTTAGGTTTATTCCCAGGTATTTAATGTTTTTGGTGTGATAGTAAATGACATGGTTTTTTAAACTTCTTCATGGCTTTTTGCATATAGGAAAACTACTGACTTCTGTGTGTTGATTTTTTATCTGGCTACTTACTGAACTGGTTTATTATTTCAAGTAGTTTTTCCGTGGATTTTTTTTTTTTTTTGGTTCTCTATATAGAGAATCATGTCATCTGGATATAATGATAGCTTTAGTTCCTCTTTTCCCATTTGTCTCCCTTTTATGTCTTTCTCTTGCCTCATTGCCCTAGCTAAAACTTCCAGTACAATGCTAAAAAGTAGTGGGGAGAGTGGGCATATTTGCCTTGTTCCAGATCTTAATTGGAATGATTTTAGTTTTTCCCCATTTAGGATGATGTCTGCTGTTGGCTTTTATTATGTTGAAATATGTTCCTTTGATACCCAATTTTTCAAGGGTTTTTATCATGAATAGATGCTGGACTTTGTCAAATGCTTTCTCTGCATCTATTCATATGATCATGTGTTTTTTCTCTTTGTTAATGTGGTGTATTATGTTAATTGATTTCCAGATGTTAAACCATCCTTGTGCCCCTGGTATAAATCCCACTTGGTCA
>PVHY01020432.1:0-25578 GCA_004024945.1 Uropsilus gracilis | reverse complement strand
ATGGCAAGTGCTAAGAACACAGCATCCACTTTGAAGGTGAAGGTAGTGCTATTTTTGAGCTTCAGTACCAGCTCAGAAAAGATAAAGGCTGGGAATTCTAACCTGCAGAAAACAGAAAGCAGGAGAAACAGTAAATGAAATTACCTACACATGCTTATCCGGTAGGCAACCAACCATAGCCCTAAATGTAGCTCAGAAAAGGGTCTAATATTTGGTAAATTTGCAGCAAGAAAATTCTGGTAATCTGCAACATTTGGCTCTATAGCATATTTGGCTGCAAGAACCAGTAATTTGCATTTTATTTACTGTTTAATGGAAAATTTTCTGCACTGTTTATTTTGCAAAACTGTAAGTGATTCAACCTAGTATCAATGAACCTTGAACAACTGTCCTTTAAGTACAACCAGGTCCTGACTGAATCAGTAGTTAGTATCAAATACTACCCTGAGCTATCCAACTCAAATAGACATGATTTTAATTTTATGACTTGATAAATGTTGCAACGATTCATTTTTTGGCACTACAGGTACAGGCAGGACAAGTTTCTGCTTTGTTTGTTTTATTTTCAAGTTCAGTGATTCAGAGTCAATGCTGGAAAATTTTCATAAAGTATACTAAATTCTTCCAGTTGCTATGACCTAGACCTTGGTCATTAACATCTTTAAGAAACTGGATTAGTTCTTTCAGTAACTATTGTGTTTATAGTCTACAGACCCTTTTGTCAATCCCAAATACTTGTAACACAATGATTTTTTTAGACTTTAGAATTCATTCTCAATTGCTAACATGAAAAACTGTTGTACTGTTGCATTTTTGTTTATATCTGTTTTGTTTTTCCTCATTAAGGTTTGTTTTAATGGCTCTCAAACGTCTGTGACAGGTTTTTGGTCAAGTCTTTTACATTAAAAAGCATTGACTTTCAAAACTAGTAACTTTTTTTTTTTTTCAGACTAGGTCTCACTATTTTTGCCTGTGGAACCACAGGCTCACGTTGCCCAGACTCAAGCAATCCCCAGTCTCAGTTTCCCAGGCAGCTGGGACTACAGGCATGCACCACTATGCCCAGCTATTTTTTGGGAACTAAGTCTCACTACATTGCCCTGAGCAGGACTTGAACCACGATCTCCAGTCCTTGACACAGCTTCCTAGGCTGCTGCTTACAGGCACGTGCCACCATGCCCAGCCTTCAAAACTAGTAACTTAAAGCTGCCACATACAGACAAAAAAAAATCTTCAAATAATCCACAAAATTGTCTTCTGTCCTTTTGAAGGTTTTACAGTGTTAACCAGTCTTTTAGTATTAAACTTATATGGCCATATTGAAGAAAAATAAATAAATAAATAAAAGTCATGAGGAAAAGACAAAACAGGCTGAGCACCAAACTGAAGCACACAACAATGGACAGAAGGGAAAGGGGGAGAGGGGAAGGGGGAGCAAATCCCTGGGATTGCAAAGATGTGAAATTTACATATAAATTTTAAAAATTATTAAATAAAAATAAATAAATAAATAAACTTATATGGCCAGTTGAAATAAAAATCTCTGAGATCATTCTCCCACCAATAACCAACACTGGGTGGCAGGTACCGGAAATAATGCTCTTTGAGCATTCTGAGTTTTGGGGGCAGACATGGTGACCTTGCCTTCTTGTCTGCTTTGATGATGCCCACAGTAATTGTCTGTCTTACAACACAAACAGCAAAACAGCCTTGAGGAGGATAATCAGAGAAACCCTCAACATTTATGGGTTTTCCAGGAACCATATCAACTATGGCAAAATCATCATCAGATTTCAATAATTTGGGGCTACCTTCCAGCTTATTCACAAAATAATGATCAATCTTTTCCTTTGGTTCCGCAAAACTGCAAGCAATATGAGGTGAGCTATTTCAGCCAAGAAGCACACCCACCACTCATTTGGCCATGAAGGTTCAGATTAATCCTGAGTTGTAAAGCTGGCTTCTCCCACTACAATGGGTGATTTTGTTGTCACCTACCACATTGCCCCAACAAACATTTCTGATAGATTAGGTCTTTCAATTCTTGACACTGATGCTCACAATAGCCCCAAGAAGCACTTCAGTCAATGCATACTGTTGCTTTGTTTTAAGGTGACTAATAATGAACAGTTAGATTAATACTGAATTTCTATTATAAAATAATACGTAATGTGTATTGAAGATCTAGGTAATGCAAATTTTGGGATAATCCTTGACATGTATGATCCCATCTCATCATTTCAACAACCTGAAAAATTAAGCACTATTTTAATTCCATTTTACAGCTCAGAAAATTGATAAATAAAGCTGATGACTGACTTGCCTAAGGACCAATGCTAATTAATGTTGAGAGTCAGATTTTTTTTATTTTATTATTTTTGACTATTCAAAAGAACAGGTTTGTTACAAAAAGGGAAGCTTGTACAAACATAAGCAAGCAGAAAGAGTTGTTCAAAGAGATGCACTGGGGGGCAGTCACCGGAGCAGGGCCACTTCTGGAGAGCCAGGCTTTAACTCCTGGTCAAAGTTGCTCCAGAGACCAATTTCTGGCCACTAGGGTGGAATGATTCTCACTGGATTCTGCCACTGCAATTCACCACAGAAACCTGACAGAAAATGACTTGGTCCAAGGAGCCCAAAAGATTATCTGCTAGTCCCCGCAACCACAAAGCGCCACACAGTACAAAGAGACTAGAGCAATCCCCAAGCTCAGTTCTGTAAATCAAATTTACAGATACTTATTGGGAGCAAGCAAAAGATGTGAGGCCAAGCCAAGGAAACAGATTTCATTTCAAGAAAAAGAAAATCTCTGGGACTACTTATAAAAAGTAAATGTGCCAGCCTTATATTCTGGGGTTTCTAGATTTGATCTTAAAATTTGGCTACTATAATAAACTCATGCTGCCTCTCTACATTCCACTGTTTCTTAAGTTACGTTATATAAAAAGACAATATACCAGGCTTCAAGGAGACTAAGCAAAAACGTATACAGAAATAAATTAAATACCATTTTCTGAGTTGAAAACATAAGGGTAAATGAATCTCAGTGTATACAGTAGAAGTACAATCATGGGTATGTTACTAAAAATAAGCTGTTAGAGGTGAAATGAAGTAAACAATACTGAGTATTTCCTCCTGATTTTGTATTTCCCCCTCTACTGTGGTAGGAGTTCATTTTCTGCAGCTCTAGATGCCACACATGACAAGACTCTGCTGTCAAGAATAAATAAATATGGGCTAAAGCAACAACAAAACTTCAAGAACCAGTGATGGGCCTGGGCAGAAGCCTCAGCTTTCTGATGGACAGAATAATCCATGCCGTGCCAGTGCTGGGCCATGTTTCATATGAAGTTATGAATCTAAACATTACCACAGTCCTACTGAGACCATGTCATCATCCTTCTTTCACAGCTGAGGAGACTGAAGCCCAGAGAGGTTAATTAACTCACCATGGTCCCAGCTGGCAAGCTGAGAGTCAGGTCCAGAAGTCTGACTCACTAAACAATGGGGATTTTCCCTAAATGAGCATATAAAAATTATATAGTTTGTAAGCTTAACCCCTTTCTCCCCAAACAACATAGCTTTAGAGAAGCTGCTGGGCAGGGACAAGGACCTATCCAAGAAAAGGACATCTCTCGAGGAAGTCCCAACACCCTGGGTGCACTGAGAGAACACTGCCTTCTGAACTGCGGAAAAACTTGGAGGCAAGAACAAGTCCCATCTCAACACACTGAGTCTGCTGCTCCAATCTTGCCCTGTCACTTGAAACTAAGATTTGAAAAAAAATAGAATTCAAACAGAAAGAACTGTTTCTTATAGAAAACAAGATTTTTTGAGGAAACTTTTACAGGAACTCCACTAGAAGAAGAAAAGTATGTTCTGTAAAATGAAAACAAGCAAATAAGGGCTATATGCACAACAGAAGGCTGACAGAAGAAAATTTCGAGGATATGTTGTAATAGCACAAAAAAAAAAAAAACACTGGGTCTTTTGAAGTATTCAGTGAATGGATGTGATCTAAGTAAGCAGAATTCCCCCATCTAAAAACAGTGGCAGAAATTCAGCAAAAGGCATTTAAACCCACTTTCATCAAACTGGTAGGTGAGAAAATGGAGCTGTGACCTGAAGAGGATCTGGCCAGCAGACATCTCCAAAGACCAAACTTTTAAAGTCATAAGATGTAACATTCGTACTGGACTTGAGGAGACAATGATATTTTTATCTGTGATCTCAATGTTGTCGGAACTACTAAGCAGAGAATACTCTACAATAATCAGGAAAATCCAAGAGAATGTACTGCAGTCCACTGGGAAGGGTAGCACAAAAGTCTACCAGAAGCATTATACCATTTAAAAGACAACTCACTTTCTCACCAAATGGCAAAGCTCTGTGTAGTAAATACCGCACTTTTCCTCTTTATCAGGACATAAAAAGATTTTTATCAGAGAAGTAATTCTCCAATCATGAACAAATAATTAGTGATCCATTGCAAAGAATGTCTCAAACTTTCAGGACCATAACTCCTATGGTCAAAATTCTCTGGGAGAAAAACATGGGTATTGCCAAGTCCTCTTCAATTGAGGGAGACAGCCTCTGGAGAAAGGAAGCAAAGTGTGGCTCAGCATAACTGCCCTTATAAGCATAAACACCAAAGAAACTCATATCTGTAGATAAGGATGCAGGATCTTCCACAGTGGTTCTCCAAGAAAAGTGTATGTGTAAAACTAAAATTGGACACTTAAAAGTTTGTAGAAATATTTCTCTGAACATATTGCATCTTAAAACTTTTCCTTTAATTTACTCTTTCACAGATGGCACCATGATGGGTTATTTCAAGCTAGAATATCTATATCCTGATGAGAAGTATGAGATCAGTCACCCAATGACATTTTTTCTCTGAACGACCTTGTAATAATATTCATTGAAGGCATAATCACTCTTCATAGAAAAATCATTGTCCATTAAGTCAATTTATTTACTGTGTTCCTGGAAATGTTTTTTACACCAATGGTTTTATGAAACCTAAGTGTTCTATGAGAGAAACTACTAAAATAACAATGCCCTGTTCAAAATAGATTCATTAAGCACACTCATAGGAGTAAAAGTAGAAGATTTTATGATCTTACATTTACTATGAAATGTATCAAATGAAAATAAAATGCTTCTTGATATGGGAGCCTTAGTTCTTAAACATTTCTGACATGTTGTGGAAGACTGCAAAAGTTTTAGTTATACATTTGGGATTAAAAACATTGCCATCTGAATGGAAAATATATAGTTAGCATTTATCATTTTGATTCAAAGACCAAAAGCTGTATCATAAAGTAGCAATGCATATTAATGGAAGTGATGTAGTTATTTCATTTTAAGGAAGATAATGGAGAAAAGCTTTCTATGGGTATTTAGTTTCAGCATGGTATGAAGGGTTTAATTTTAACCATATTCCTCATGATCTTAAGGACTTATGATCAAGCTACAAATGTATAGTAATGTTTATATTCTACACAGTGGAATATAACAAATCTTTCCAATTTTTACTTAGGTGAAAGCTAGATCGGGAAAGATTTTACTCAGGGAAGTAAACACACTAAAGCTTAATTACAATAAAGATAATTTCAAAAGCTTATTTCCTACAGTCATGAACCTCTTAAAAGTTCAAATCTAAAGGCAGCAGTAAGAATTTAAAAATGCTAATAAAAGAACATTAGCCATAAGGTATAGGAACCAGAGAATTGCTGGGAACTGTGAGAAGATGCACAGCCACACTACAGCATATCTAAGAATTGAACTTGACGTAGCCTTCTTGAAAACACACTGTTGTGGGCACAGTTCAGAAACTCCGTGAGCTCACAGTCTTGCTGTAATAATAATAAAAATATGTAAGTTTTTCCATTAGCTGGAAAATCTGCATTGGCATACATTATCTATGTTCAAGATAGTTCCAAGCTACTAATATATATGGAATATGCTAAGCATACAAAAAAAAAAAGTACAAATAATATGTCATTATAAACATTTAAAGAAAGTTCAGTGTTAGAGCAGAAAAATTAAAAGCTCTTTCCCCAGGTATCTCACTTCAATTGACAAGACAGGCTTGTATTAAAAACTGCCCTGGGATTACTTCTGCACAATATCTGGCACCAGGCCAGGCTGGGTAGGCATGACTGCCACGTATTGCTAGTATTTTCTGTGTACTATCCATTTCACGTGATTGCACCAGTTTCAAAACACGAGCAATGTCTATTCTAACAGGGGGTCACAATTCTAATTTAGAAATATGATATTTACATTGGTTTGCTTTGTTTTCTAGGATAACAACTGTAACTGCTGGGTGATGGATCTTCCCACTAAACCAATAAATGAAAATGACAAAGGAAATGCCTCAGTGCAACACCCAAAATATCAGCTTCCATGCATACTCCTAGCCCACTATCATGTTCAGAGCTAAACACCAAGACCACTCATGTTTATTGGACGTGTTAGCTTGGCATTCGGCTGCCTTCCCAGAGATTCTGTAATTTATTGCCAGATAAAGGACAAAAATAACAACTGGGTATGGTGAGCAACTTGCTGCTGTTTTAAAAAAACAATGCCAGATTGCAACATTCTTTGTCCCTGAAAATGCCTGATATTTCTAGCTTAAGATCTTTTAGGTCAATAAATAACTCCATTTCTTACGACAGAGGTTTCTTTCATTGATGGATTTATTAAATAAATAAGTAGTTCATCAGTTTACAGAATGTGTTATTTCACACAATTTAATATGAAAGAACTAGCAGGTGGCACTATTAAGAACCACCAGCAGCAGGAATTGTTTCCTAGATGACCAACTTAATCTATGTTGGGAACATTGCCATCCTTTATAAAGTCTTTCCATAGAAAACATTCCAAGTTTTAGTGCCCATCTACTCAGGGTGTTTATGAAATCCTTCTGCAACTTTAAACTTGACCTATCACACTGAACTATATTTTATGGGGCTCAGTTAAAACTGGTATGTATTCATCCCCACCACACTCTTGAAAGGAGACTGCCGCCAGGGTTGTGAGTGCAGTTTTATGAAATCACTCAGCTGCAGCTGGGGAATGTTTTCAATGAGGTGGAAAATCAGACTGAATGTTGCATCACCAAAAAATGGTGGCTATGCTGAAGTCTATAAATTTAAACAGCCAAGTTAAAGTCTTATTCACACTGATTTAAGTCATTTTTAATTTTTTTCTGTCACAAATAGAAGATGAAGGTTCAAAGTTAATGTGGAAATGTTTAAAATACACCAAATGGTTATGATGTTATATATTTCCATTGGAGATATTATTATTTTCGTCCATGTTAGAAGACTAATAGCAACTCATTAGAAACATTTTACAGTGTCCTCAGGAGGCTTAAATATATTTTAGAGATCAGTGATTCTCCAACTGACTTAGATCATATTTTAAAATTCTATTTATAAAGATGAGTATTTGTAAATAAACCACTTTCTAATGGGTTGTAAAGGAGAAAAGTCAATAAGATAGATTAAAATGTTAAAAAGAGAACATGACTAGATGCAATATTGTATCCTGGATTTAATCCCAAAAAAAAGGACATTACTGGAAAAACTGGCAAAATCCAGACAAAGTAGGTGGTTGAGTTAATAGCATACCAATGTTAATTTATTAGTTTCAACAAATCTACCAAGACTGTGTAAGCTATGATGAAGGATATGAGAGCTCTGTACTACTTGTCAATATTTCTTTTACTCAATTATTTCAAAATAAAATTTACTAATTGTTCTATATGCTAAGAATATTGATAACTTCTGTAATCTTCTTATAATTTTATATGCTCACAAATGGTAACAAATTTTATTTTCCAAAATTGACTACAATATTTTCTATCACACATGTCCTTTAGCAACGTTCTCATATTAAGAGCTCTCCATACACTTGAATCTGGGAACACCCTGAAACAATTTTCACCAATGGAACACAGAAGAAGTGATACTGTGCCAGTTCTGGGTGTAGCTTGTTAAGTAAGAGGTTAGGCAGTTTCTGCTTCCTGTCTTTCTGACTGCTTTTAAAATCCACCCTCCATCTTATGAGAAACCCAAGGAATATGCAGGTGATGTGTATAGGTATTCACTTTCACAGCCTCAGTCTGAGCTGGCATCAACTGTCAGTCATTTGGATAAGCCACTCTGGACACCAAGCCCAGGCCCAAGCCCAGCAGTATAATGGTAGCAACTCCAGCCAACACCCAATTATAACCACATGAAAGAGCTCACCCAACTAAGCCCATTCGGTCTACAGAAGAGATAATAATAAATCACTTTATGCCACTAAGTTTGAGTAGTTGGTCATCCAGCAAAAAATTACGAGGTCACCAGTAGCCAAACAAAAAGAAATGTACATCCAATTGTACTAGTGGAACAGTAGAAAAGAGGAGGTCTGTAAAAGAGAAGAACTGAAAAATATAAGGACTGCTTTCTTTCATTTAACTCCTTTCTGTCAAGTCATTTATTGATTATAGTTGTTAAGGACAATAAGCAAATATCAGGGGAAAATACTCAACTGAAACCTCAAGGGAGAAATAACTTTTCCATGCTTACCAAGAATCAAAAATAATACCTCACTAATGCTCAACTAATAAATTTTTTTTTAACCTGACAGGAATTACTTCTAGCATTTACTTACTAAAGAATATGAACAACTTGGTGAATCTCAAAGGCTAGCATAAGTAATCCAAGCACAGGCTGTAAGGACATTTATCAAAAACTGACTACATACATGAAATAGTAATAGCTGATATCTATCTCACATATTCCCCACAGTCCTGTAAGGAGGGGAGCCTCTTACTTTCTCCATTTTCACATAAGGAAAATGAAACAGCAATATCAAGCAACATGCCCAAGGTCACAGGGTCAGACAGAGGAGTGGAGCTTCAAGTCCACTTTGTGTCCACAGTCCAAACCCTCTATCACACTTCTCCTGATTACGTTTTCAACCTAAAGAAATTTTTTAAACATTTTAATATGCTATAAAAACTCTGAAGCACTAATCAAATAGCATAGTTCAAGCGTGAGCTAACAGTACATTCCAAAGAAGAGAAAACTCACCTCTATTGCAAAAATGCAAAGATTCAATGGGTGTGTGTCCCCAAACTCCTACCCCCACCACCACCAAATTCATTTATATTAAGACCTTAACCACACAGCTGATAATATTTAGAGTTAGTACCTTCCTTTGGTAGGTGATCGGGTCATGAAAGTAGGCAACTCATGAATAAGATGAGCATCTTTATCAAAGAGAACCCAGGAAGACCCCTCACCCTCTTGGCCATGCAAAGACACAGCTAAGAGATGATCCTCTATGAGCCAGGAAGCATGCCTCCTCTGACAATGAATCTGCAAGTCTTGATCATGAAATTTCTAGCCTCTAAAGCTGTGTGAAAAAAAGTTTTGGTTGTTTATGAATCACCGAGTTTATGGTAATCCTGTCATAGCACTCAAACTGAGTGAGACAGCTTGCTTATAAATACAAAGGCAATTGAACAAAGAAGCTTTTGGGTTACTTAATTACTAAGCAAATTAAGTAATCCTGATTCTACCTCCAAAAATAGCTGCAGAGGTTGTTCTCATGGTCTCTAACATTAAGCTAGTGCAGAACTTTGTTGTGCCTTGCCTCAACCACAGCAAATGCGCTCAAGTGTCCCTTATATCTGGAATCTGTTTCCTCAACAGATCATGCTCCATATTACTATAAATGTTCTGTTATTAAAGCAGATATATAATCACCCTGTTCCACACTGAAGAAAAGCTTTCCAAAGTACTTAAAAATCAAAGTTCATCAATTGTGGTCTAAGATAGGAAGACATCTCCACTCCCAACGCCACTCTTCTTTAGTTCCCCTTACAGTTCATTTAGTACTACTTGCTTTGAAAATAGTCCCATATCTATAAAGCAATATTATCCTGCTTAGTACTGCTTAAACTTGGATTGAATTGTTTTGTGCCCCACAGTTTTACTGCAAAGAAAAAGGCATGCTTATTCATATATGCCTACTTTCTAAGTTGGCCCAGAACAAGAGTGAGGAGACTGCCACTCAGTACACTGTGGAGAGTGTCAAATATGAGAATGCGATAAATTTTTCTCTCTGATAAAGGAATGATGGCTGCAATTAGGAGTATATCTGTTGAAGGTAGAAAAAGGAAGAGAAGTTGAAGAGGAAAAGATTATCTGCTTATAACGAGAACTAGAATAAAGCTCAAGAAGAAACAAACATGCCCATCAGCCTCTGTGGGCAAATTAGGACATTGGTTCTCAACCCTGGGAGCATATAAGAATCAGCTGGGGAGTGTCTAAAAGTCCCTGTGAAGTGTACTTCAGGCCAATTACATCAGAATCTCTAGGGGTGGAACCAAGGCATTGGTATTTTTTAGAATAGCCCTAAGTGATTCCAATGTGTAGTCCAGGTTGGCATCTACTATGTTAACAGGTCACTGACGAGGAAGAGAGTAAGACACAGATAACTAGAAAGCAATAATGCATTGTAGTGTACACATGCACAGTTCTGATTTTCTCCAGGAAAGCTTTGTACCCTCATAGCAGAGGCAAATAAAGGGAAAATCTAGGTTTATCCAGAGTTGGTAGGTATGAAAATAACAAGAGACCTGATTTCACAACACTGTAATGATTGACCAAGGACTCTAGACTAGATAAAACAAGGCAGGAAGTAGTGAAAGGCTGAACAAATAGCTGTCAATGAGTCAGAGGAGCATGCAGCAAAGGAGCACACAGGAGAAGGACAACTTGAAATCAGAGAATAGGAATTACAGGTTTAAGATTTAAAATTTCAGAGGCAGCACTATTTTGAGTGATTATATCATGGGGAGCAAGACTACAACAGAGAACTGCTAGAGTAGAAAAGTCGTTGCCACAGAAGTCTTTGGAGGAGGAACGGAGGTTTGGGTGCTAGCTGGGGTATCAATGAGGATATTAGAGTTGCTCTGGCTGACCAGAGGAGCTGGGAAGCCCTGTGACGTCTGAGGCACATCTATAGCAAGTAGAAGATGGCAGGTGGGATGACCTCAGAAGATGATGTTCTTGCAATGAGGTAGAAAAGAAATGGCCTGATAAGACAAGGTGGCAGTGAGAGAACGAACCCCTTAATCACAAGTCCTAAGTATGCGAGAGAAGGAGCAGCATCCAAATGAGATGGAATATTACCACTGCCCACTATATATATATATATATATATATATATATATATATATATATACAGATGAGGAACATAATGAAAAGTTATGTGGAAATTTATATTATCCCTTTATTAGCCAGAGAGACTTTCTCAAGTGCTTCCTAAAAGTTAAATATGGCGAATCATGTAATCTACATATCAACTTCTAAAATGGGACTTGCCATTTCAGTTTTCTAAGAGAGAAAATTGACATCCAGTGAGGTTAAATTATATACCTATAGCCCCCCACCAGATAATTACTAGTCAGGATTTCCCCAAATGGAAGCACTCGATCTCTGTCCTGGCCACAGAGATACATAGTCAGGATCATATTATTATTCAAAACAGCAGTTCTAGATGTACACACATATCTGAATATGTATCAGATTGTGGTTTAAAATTGTGTTCTTCACCATAACATTTGACAACACAATGGAGGTCCCAAGAGTTGGAAACTGGATCAAGAGGTTTGGGTGGGAAGCACAGTAAAATCACAAAGAGAACAGGTAGCCAAATCCTATGGACAGTCACAAATTGAGAGGAAGAGAGTCACTGATCGAGAGATGAAGAGGAGGCAGTACAGTTGATCGACAGTTGACTCATTGACTCTGCAAAGATCTTCCTGAAATGGAAAGGCATATTCCTTCCAGTTAAGAGTCTATAGAAGGTGATGAGTTCCTGCTGATGACAAAAATTTCTTCTGTTGTCTATGGGAAAAATATCATTTAGTCCTTATTCAGGCACATGAGATTTTTAAAGGGAAACAGGGTTCTAATAGCAGATATGCCTATCATTTGTGATCATGCTGTGGTCCTGTGATTTTCACTAGGTTAATAGCACTAGACCAGGTCACTGACACTACAAGCAGAATCCTGACTGAACCTTAATAGTGTGCTGAAAGTACATGAACCTTTACACATATCTAGGATATGTGAGAAAAGAAATCTTAGTATTTTTCTACAGTTTTGGTAATAAATTCAAATAAGAGACATTCACATGGTGTATTAGTTTCCTAGGGTGATCATTAAAAAATGACCATAAACCTGGGCAATTAAAATAACAATTTAAGCTCTCACAATCCTGGAGGATAGAAGTCTGAAATCAGGTGTCAACAGGGCCATGTTCTGAAGTCTCTAGGGAAGACTGTTCTTTGTCTCTTCCTAGCTTTTAGCGATTGCCAGCAGTCCTTGGTGTTCCTTGGGTTGTAGCCATATGGCTACAAATCTGCCTCCGTCATCACATGGCCTTTTCCTTTGAGTGTGTATCTCTGTGTCCAGATTTCCCTTTTATAAGGACTCCAATCGCTAGATGAAGGCTCGCTCCAATGAATATGACCTCATCCTAACTTGATTGCATCTGCAAAGACTTTCTAAATAAGGTTATGTTCACAGTTACTGGAGTTAAGTCTTAACTGCATCTTTTAGAGGGAGGGGTGACGATTTGACCTACAACACAAACTAGAATTCACTCCTCCAGGCATTCTAAAGTCTACTTTGCTATAAATTCATATTGCTAGAAGGCAGCATGCCTACACTCAATTCACTTTTATACTTCACTAGAAGCTTTCAACTCTTCAGTAAACTACCCTTCATTTTTATGAAAAGTTTAAATAAAATATGTATTATAAGTGTATTAGCCTCTACAAAATTACAACTGAATCAATAATCATTCTTTTTCATGAAGTCATTTTATAACTAGCATGTGCTAGTCTTGATGACAATGAAATGAATTTTTTTCTGGCAAATTAGGAAGCTCAGTGGTCTATACTGTACTGTACTTTTAACAGTCTATACTATAATACTATAGTAGTCTGCATCCATGCTGCTCAAATTTTGGTGTGTGTGAAAACTGGGTGGGGGAATACAGGGAGGGATACTCAAATCACAGGTGCCTGGGACCCTTCCAAATGCACAAAAGCTGAATTGAGGAGGATGAGACCCAGGCATATGCACTTCTGACATGCCTCCAAAGCAATCCTCGGGTTCACTAAGTTTGAGTACCACCAGGTATGGGTTTTTGCTTTTTATTTTTAAATTCTATTTCCCCCTTTTTTTTCAGAAGTGTATCATTTGCAAGTTCTAACAGTTTTGTGGTGTTCAGGTCCTTTATTGCAAGTTTAAACCAAATTTTATATTTATGATTAACAAAGCAATTCTAAGCATTCTATCCATCATATTCATTTCAAGTAAGATATGTAACTATATTTTAGGTCCTGTTGTGTTTTTTTCCTCAAAGAGGGTATATATTCTCTGACAGATGGCTTTATTCTTTCTCATTATGACCCTCTGTGGTACACCTGAAGAAGAAATTATTTTCTTCACAGATCTAAAAAAAAAAAAAAAAAAAAGGCTCAAGTCCAAGTCAAACTGAGTATTTATTAAACACCTTTTATGCTCAAGAGACTGTTAAATATCACCTCATTGGATAGGTTATAGCCAAAAAGGCACAACTCTGAATGTGAAGATTAGTGTGCCACTAAAACACTTAAGAATCTACCTATCCACCATCTTCTAATTATATAAAATTAAGCAGTCTGAAGAGTTTAATTATTTTCATGGATCAATATAAGTATTCACAAACAATTCTGAGTAAGAACTCCAAGTATTTTCATCATCTTCCTTTCATCAAGAAAAAATAATTCAAATCTTCCAAAATTAAGACCATACAGTATTACAAAGCATTATAGTCACTGAAGTGAAAAAATACATATTGCTTTCCATGGCCTCCTATAATGTAAAGTATCTGAAAAAATACATAACTGGTTTGAAGTCTTTTGTGAAATCCCTTGTGAGACTTAACTGTTGACTGTGGTTAGAATACATTCAAAAGTATAATCAGATTGCATCACCACCATCACTTGCTTAGAAGCAAGTTGAAGAGACATGTGCTCATGAGGCTGAAGCTGGCTTATTGTACTACACTCTCATGTGGGCTATGCCAGAGAGATTAGTCACCATTTTGCAGCTGGTTTCAAATTCAGTTGCAATACAAGTACAGACTCAGTGGCTTAACCTAATTATATTGCTCCAGTTTAATCTTTCTATTTGTAGCATACTATATACTAGATCAAATTGAGGACTGAATTGGTTTAAAAGAGAAGAGACCTCAAAATCACACATTTGTGAACCTTCCCTACAGCTTCCTAATCATATTATATCACTATATCTTTTGGATCTACTGAATCCATTCCCAAAGCATTTTAGCTCTCTAAGTCATCACTGAATCTTGTTAACAAAAAGGCAGAAAAACTGTTGCTCAATTTTTTAAACATAATATAAGCTGTGTCACCCCCTAAAGATTTTTTAATATTAAAAAAGTTTCATTTTTTTCTGGTCTGGAATTAAATGTACAATTAAATGCTAAGAAAATTAGTCTTAATCAGTGTTTCTAAACTTGAGTGATGATCAAAATCACCTGAGAGGCTTTAAAAGAAAAACAGATTTCCTCAGCTTCACTTTGTCTTACTGAGTCATAATTGAAAGTGGTTTCTTTTAAAATTAATATATAAATTAAAATGAATATGCTAATACTGTTTCTGAGAGTTAGAAAAGAACAGGTTTCTACCTCCCAGGCAGGTCTGTTAGCTATTCTATTCTTTATATTTAATAAATGCTTTGTCGAGAATAACATCTATTCAAAGAAGTGAGATAAATCAGAACAAAGGAAAACCCCAGCATCATCAGATTCACAGACGCTAATCAGACAAGAGATTCCAAAGGGATTTTTGGATATAAATGAGAGGAATATAACACATCTCCAAAAGTTTTTTTAAAAATTGGCATCTATTTTGAACTGTTGAACACATAAATTTTCTCCAAAATAGCCTGAAGGTACACATTTAAAAATGTGGATTATGAATTTCTAATCTCTCAGTTCTTAATAATTCATTCATTCAACAAAAGTGCCAGCAATATGTAAGTAAACAAGGACAGCCCACACCCTCACTCTACATACAATATATTATGATAGTATTCAAAAAATTAAATATTAAAATAATTCTATGATTAAAATGAAGTATAAGAAATTCATAGCATATTATTTCAAAGTACCTTTAGTAATTAAAATAATACATTCAAATAATAGTCCACACATTTTTAGAAAGATCAACTAGTTTTGTAATTTCTCTTCTTCCCATATAAATGTCAGTTTGACTTTATTATTTGATCTAAAGTTATAATTTATTTTACAAATATAAAGGTTAATAAACTTTCTGCTACAACAGGTTATTCAACACATTCCTCAAATAATAAATCACTGTGCTAGCGCTAAATACTGGGTTCCTCTAAAGTCTAAAAGCTACATAACTATGATAAATAGAACCTATAGTACTTTCACTTCATTAATAGGCACTTCCCCAAATGACTTTCATTTAACAGAATATGTTAATCTGACAAGGATTTACAGCCAACCTTAAACTTAATCATACATAGCAGTTGTGTAATTTAAACAAAATCTTGCTCTAAAGGAAGAAAAGTAAAATATAATAGAAACCATCTTATTCAATGTGATAGAAGCCACTTCTTTGTTTAACAAAAATTCAGTTTAACAACAAATCATAAAAATGTGCACACCGTTAACATTTTAATCAAAAAAATAATCATTTAGCAATGAAAATAATTTGAAGTTATTCAGAAGTAATACGTTGTTTTCCCCAGCGCTGCTCCTTCTTTTACTATGAGTACTAATTCAGGCTTTTACTCAATGAAACATAAAGCTATTTCTAGGGCATCTGTAACTATGACTTGAAGAACCTTTGGATCTAGATTTATCTCCTCCTCTTCATATTTAGATCCATTCTTTTCTACCACAATCTGTATGGTTTCTGCATCAATCATAATTTCACTAAAAAAAACAAAAAACATGACTATCAGTTTACCATAAATTACTAAATGACATTTTCCATATACCTAAAGAAATTAAAAAGCAAATACACTTTACCCTTATAGAACGAGCAGGACAGGAGATAAATACATTAGGAAAGGAAAACCATGTACAACTTGTACCTGTCCTCCTGTCTGCAGCTCCACATGTGGATCACAGACAGTGAGAGCTGCTTTAATCCGAGAGCGTAAATGCTGCAGGTAAGTTCAAAACTGTGCAGTTCAGGGGCCAACTATACACAACACAAATCTGTGTCCTTAAAGTATTTCCTTGTACTTCAAGATATTCTTAAGTGATGGTTTCCATGAACATTTACTAAATGTTTACATGGAAATTTTGTTCTCGGACATCCTATTGTTAAAATATCTGGTGTCGCCTATTTTGCACATGATGGCTACTTGTGTCTTATTTTTTTTTCCAAGTTAAAATTCAAAAGTCACTCAGAAATCTTCCCTTTTGAAGATTAAAACAAGAACGTTACATTCATGTGTGTGTATGTGCATGCCATCAATAACAATAATTAAAAAAGAATGCTACATTCAATGACAAAACTATAGCTTTTAGGTCATTTTCTTTAAGGTCGTCAAAACAGAGATGTGAAGAAACCTAAGTATAGCCATTTCAGGTAAATTTATTTTCAAGTGTTTCTATGCTTTGGGCACATCTAAATGAGGAAAAGTCTATAAATAATTTAGAGTCTGTATGGTAAAAAACTAAAAAATATAGTGTAGATTTTCCTGAAGTTGTACATTTGTTAATTTGCCTACATCAAAAAGCTATAGTTTCTTAGATCTATATACCCCGTTGCCTAAGGTAATTATAATTCCTTCTTTGAATTATTTTACCCTACTGCCATATGTTCTACCTTTCCTGAGAACTCTTTTAACTATTTGGTGTAACTAACCCATATTAAATTGTCATTATCAATAAAGAGACATTGTTTGTAAATATTTGGATAATAGGTTTGGATCAGAAGATAATTTCTCCTTTCAAGTGCCAAATATCCCATATCTAACTTTTCCCCAATTTTTAATCTATTACTTGCTACCTTCCCACATGGAGATTTCGATTTGAAACTTTTATTTGGAGTAGAGCCACACACATCTCCAACTATTTTTAAGCAGATGGGAACTTAAGACATTTGCAAATCTGTGTCCTGCAGAGTCTACATTTTTCTTGTTGTTTTTAACACACCTATTATTTTAGTAAATAAACGGTGTACATTATGTCCATAACACTTAATTATATTTTTACTGAACTATTTACTCCTTCCTACTCGTAGCTTTTAAAATGAAGTTGTGCAACTAAAGCTGGAAGCACAGAGTGTGACACTTGGACAGGACACTACCATACTGCAGGTGAAGGAGCTGCCTGCCCAGAAGTGCTGAGCCTGGCACTGCCAACATTCAAGGGTGTTTAGAAAAGCTAGAGTGTACTGGTCAGGATGTGAAGTCACTTAATTTCCTTGTATACTTTTCTTTGAGGGAAAAAAAAAAACCAGGACACCCTTTTCCAAAGTAATGGATAAAAGAGGCACTAAAAAGGAAGCAGAGAAAGTTGGAAGAAACTAAAAAAGAAAAATCTAGACTTAACCAAATCTTTGCCAGGAAACAATCCTATATTGCTGGTTTTTATTTCAAAGATATACCAATATAATATTTTTTAAAAAGAACTTCTAAATAAAATTGAATGGCCTGTGGAATATGGAGAAACCTCCCAAAAGGTCAAAAAGAAGTCAAAAATAGCAAACTAATCACAGAACTGAAGCATCCAGCAACGGAGGGGAAGGGAAAGAGGCAAAACAGGGAAGGAATGAACACAAGGGAATATGGTGGGTGATGGGTAGGAGATAGGTGGGAGATGGGATAGGTAATGCGGTGGAAGAAATGTGGGTACTACAATGATGTAAGAAAACATATTAATCAAAAAAATTAATTGCCCCATCTGTAATTAAATAATAGCATGCAAAGGATTTTTAAATATAAATCTTTACTTTGGGAAATAAACAATAAATAAAACTCATTAAGATATATGATGAATATAATTTTTTCCATCTTGATAAAAATACTGTATTTTCATTAATAATGAAGTTTGACATCCAGAACTCTAGCAGTCAAAGTAAAATAGCTAATGCTGATCATCCACAAAGCTATAAGCAATGTAGGAGAACGTAAAAATGCTAACTAGACAGGTAAAATTTGCCCATTTTAATTAACTGAATTACCATTCTTTCTTTAACAAAAAAAAAAAAAACTACTTTATCTAATGCTTCAGTGCATCAACGATTGGGAAGGAAAGAAGCTCAGTCACAGAAGTTGAGCACGCCTCAGTGGGATTACTAGGAGCACTGACAGAAGAGACATGGTTAACTAGTGGCTTTAATGATTGCAGGAGTCCAGATCCCAGCCCACACCAGGAAGGGCTGTTTTGAAGAAGAATGAAATCAGGTATGTCACTGTGCTGAGATCCTTACAGCACTGGACAAATATTAGGCAGCCTTATTAATTAACATTAAATAACAGCATTACAATTTATAATTATCAAAATTTGATTACTATAATAATCAAAATTTGTACCTAAAGACTACTCATAACTTTCCAAAAGTTGTTCTATGTGGTAATTTAATAAAATTTGGTTCAGTAGAAAACTGTATAGTTTTTTTAAGCTTCTCTGCTAAAAAAAAAAAGCTTTCAGTCAGTTTAGAAAATGCTCACTATTACAAGCTCAACCTAGATATTTTCAAAGTGCATTACTATTAAAGACTAAAGACATTTTTATAGTCTCTCTAACCAGTGTAAGTCAAGAATTTGGCAAATAATATTTTAAAATGATTCTCCTTTTTATCAACTAATAACATCCCCAAACTAATAAATGATGTTTCTAATTTAACCAAATAGTATTAAGTCCTCTCTTATTCTGCCCTAATAAAAAAAATCTTAGATCAATTTTTTATGTTTTTTTGACCAACTGCCTTTTCTTTTCTATGCTATACAACATCCTGCTTTGGCACAGCGGCTCATGCTTGTAAGCTTCAGGCTATGAAGCGGCCGGGGGCTAGGGATCGCGGTTTGAGACCCGCCTGGGGCCCATAGTGAGACCTAGTTCCAAAAAAATAGCTGGGCGTGGTGGCGCGCGCCTGTCATCCCAGCTACCTGGGAAGCTGAGGCTGGGGATTGCTTGAGTCTATGGTACCCCAGGCAATGAGAGCCTGTGGTTCCACAGTCAAAAAAAAAATAGCAAGACCTAGTCTCAAAAAAAAAAAAAAAAAAAACCCAAAATACAACATCCTCTCATCACTATTTCTGGGTGATTCATATCACTATATAGGGAAAAACCAGCAATGGAGTCATCTAAAACCCCATCCAATAACTATAAAGAAGGCAATAAATAGTCAAGTAGATGAAAGAAATAAAAGTCCAATGTCAAAAAGTAGTAAAATTCATAATGAAATAACTTCCTACAAAAACTGTATTTATTATATGTATGCCTATTTATGACATTAAGACAAAACTATATAGAATTATCCTGCTCTTGTTTTCAAAAATAATTCTGATTTTGAAATGGTACTACAAACAGGCTATAGCCAGGTTTTACAAAACCTGAGCAATTGAAAACCCAGCTTTAATAGTTGCAGGTTTTTCTATCAAGCCATAAATATTCTAAAGTAGTAAGATATAAGTGGGATAGAAATACCTACCAAAACAGAAATTATCCTTAATAAAAAAATTCAACCCAAAATATTCTATCATGTTAATACACTGTAAATTAAGATTCAACATATTTAAATTAAAAATCTTCAAAGACAACCAAAATATCTCATTTAGTTGGAAATCTTAAAGTATTTTAAAATAATATAGAAATTAAAAATATGTAACACTGCAAACTTTTAAAATTAACACAAATTAAAACTTGGAAGCTACTAAAATAGCATCTTATGGAAAATACAGAGGATTTTATTTTTATTTTATTTTTTTTGTGAGTTTATTTTTTTTTATTTTTTATTTTTTTATTTTATTTTTTTTTTAATTTTTTTATAATCAAATAGTTTATATATATATATACATTTCATATCTTGGAAAATACAGAGGATTTTAAATGAAAATATTAGAATACTTAAAAAGCTAGAATTTGATGAGCCAAAGGTAATCAACCAACTTAAGATGTTAAAATGACTTAGAGAATGTTAGACTTAGTGAACTAAATCAAAGGAAGACAAACATCGTATGATTTCATGTGTATGTGATAAAGAAACACAATAATGAATGAATGAGACAAAAATAAACGTTTAGATTCTAACACCAAATTAGTGGTTACTAGAAGGAGACATTGGGTAAATAAGGTTAAAGAGGTCAAGAAAATGCTGAAGGACAGATTTAGTTTATACAGATGTATATTTATAATCATGTACACAGAAACCTATATATTATATACCAATGTTACTTTAATGTTAAAAAATGATTCGAATAATTAACAGTCCCAAATAAAAAGAAAATAACTTAGAAGCCAAAAGTAATAAAATAAAAAATTAAATGCAGTAAGGATGGATAATATTTAAGCTGATCCTTGAAAAGACTAAGGAAAAACAGAAAGGGGAAAAGTCAAATAATAATAGGGGGAGAAATGGAACATTACAAAAATTCCAGAGGATTTGGGGGGAAAAGGAAAGAACAATAAAAATCCTCTCGGCAACAAATTATGGAATCTTTAAAAAATCAAAAGTCTCTTAGGGAACAATAGCTTAGAAAAATGACTCGGTAAGCTGGTCTACAATTATTAAAAATTCATTCAATCAATAGTTGGAATTTCCCTTCAGGAAGATGCAGGGGGAGAAAGAAGTGAAATGGTCAAGGTGAAACAGTTTCCTGGAAGGCGGGAAATCAGGGTATATAAAGAGTGTGCAAACAAAGAGAGGGATTCGGATTCGAATTCTGATTCAGAAGCAACATGGAGATCGGATAGAGAGAGAGGTTCAATGGAGGAGAGATGGGATTGGCCATCTTGTAAAGATGTGAGCCATGTGAACATGGCCAGGCCTGGGGGCCTATAGCCTTTGGCTGGCCCAGGCTGGCAGCATGTGTGCTGAATGCAGTTAAGGAGTTTGCAGATTTGAACTCCGTGTTGGAGTTTGTTTTGCTGAGTTTAATTTGGGTCTGCAAGAGGCTGTGCAAGACAGGCCTGAAAAGAAAGTGAACCTGGCTGGATCCGGTACCATGAAGTTCCTGCTACCTGAAGACGACAAGGAAAAGGCAGCATAGAAGACAAGGAGAAGCATGCCAAAGGAGCGCCCCAAAGAAAGAAGTCTTCAAACACGTGGAGAGGAACTCTGACTGGCTGATTTTGGTGAGATGATCAGGACTGAGAGACTGAGGATTTCTGGGCAATCTGGGGAAAGGGCTTTCGACAATGCTGAGAAAGATTTTGGACAATGTTAAAGCAATCTGAGTCTTTCATGTTTCTTGTGTAGTTATTAGGATAATTAGAAATCACTTTGTTAGAAAAAAAAATAGTCTGCACTGATAGTCTTGCATTGGCTTGGTATTTTGGTTGAGAAGGCTGGGGACGGTGGTAAGAACCCACAGTGTAGAGTTTAAACTGTGTTTCTAAGTTTTTCTTTTTAAGTCTGAAAAAGGAAAAGAAAGCAGAGAGAAGCTGGTAGCTGATGTTTGCATATCAATAGTAGGCAGGTACAGTGTAAATGCTAATGAAGAGTGTGTAGCCTGCTTGTAGAGAGAAGCAGGCAGATAGGTGTATCCAGTAAAGTTTAAGTTAAGGGTAATTGTTAATGCAAACTGCTAGTTGCCTGCACTAGAAAGAGAAGCAGGCCTGTATGTGTTTAAAGTTAAGTTAAAAAGTTCTCTTCGGGTCACCCACTTTCAGATAACCTGGTCTACAATTATTAAAAATTCATTCAATCAATGAAAGTAAACTAAAGGAACACCAAGCCCAAATAATTTCACAAGTGAATTCTATTAAAATCAAATCTTATGCAAAATTTTCCAACAAATTTCTTTAAGGAATACTTCCCACTTCATTTAGTGTCTCTAATACAACCCTGAACCAAGCCTTCAAAGCAGTACAAGAATGGAAAATTATAAATCTCACTTATAAAAAATATGACCAAATTCTCAAATCAAAGCCAAATGAATATAATAATTACTTGCTGAGGTGATGTTGGATTACAATATTAAATATAAATTAAGAGTTATAGGCTCACATCTGTTCGCAAAACCCCCATAATCCTCCACCACAGTCCATCCACTGGGTTACCTTGGTCCTTTCCTCCCCACCTCTCACTCTCCCCCTCTGGTAGCCTCCATTCTACAACAGGATTTGTAGGGTTTGTTTTGGGTTAATTCTGTTCCTTTGTTTCATTTCTTTTTATCCCACACATGAATGTGCAATACTGTAATTATATCAATTCTCCCAAAGTTAGCTATAGATTCCACAAAATTTGAACAAAAATCACACCAGGATAGGTAGATTTGATTGGTTATTCCTTACTAATAATTTGTTATGCCTATGATGAACTGACTTTTAACATTTACATGAAAAAGTAAAGGTCCAAAGAGGTTAAGATGCTTTTGATAATTAAGATAGTAATAGAGTAAGTATTATAGTGAGCTATATGAAACTGACTCATAGGAAAAAGAGGATGATGAGAACAGAGAATTAAAAAAGGAAAATACACATACAAACACATACATACATACATGCATACATACATACATACACACATGCTAGCGTGAGCTTGGCAGATAGGAAGGAAAAGATTAATTAGTCCAAAATGGTGCTGAGAAAATTTGCTGTTCTGAAAAAAAATTGTTTTCATTGTATCCCATATCATACTATAAGCCAAAGTTAATTATAACACTTAAAGAAGATATAAATGGCTAGCTTTTGATATCAGAGAAAGAATATACCTCATACTAAACTAAAAAGTACAAATAACTAAAGAATATTTTATACATTTACAAACAGTAACATTAAAACTTCTTTTCATCAATTGATATAACCTAAAAAGATAAAGATAAATCTCTGAGTTATTTTAAAATATGACATAAGTCACACAGGATTCATATCTAGACCTCGTTGGAATCAGCAGAAAATAACAAATAGCACACTAGGACCATGAGACACTGATTTTACTTGCAAGGGGAAAAAAAAGCACTTAAGACTACCAAACATAAATTTAATTGCCCAATTTCATTATAATTAGGAAAATGTAAATTAAAACCATAATAAAATACCATTTTTCACCCATCAGACTGATACAATTTTAAGTCTCGGAATATTAAGCATTAAGAAGAATGTTATACAACCATAATTTTCATACACTTCTGGGTAGAAGAGTCCATTACTTCAAAGACTTGGGAAACTAATTTGCCATTATTTACAAATGTTAACATTTTCATAGCTTCCAATTTCTCCTAGAAATAAAATCTAGAGGAAAGCTCGTGTGTGTACCAGGAGATATGTACAAGAACATTCATAGCAGTGCTATTCTGTCTTTTAGTTGAACTTTCTGAGATGACTGCAAATTCACCTGCAGGTATATGAAATTTCACTGATTCCATGTACTCTCTCTCCAGTTTCCCATCATGGTAACATCTTGCACAATGAGAGTACAATATGACAGCTAGAGTATTGACACTGACATAGTCAGAAGACAGAACATTGCCATCAGCTCCAGGGTCCTTTACATTGCCCTTTCACAGTTACCATGCTTTTACCCATCTCCCCTGACCACTGGCAACCACTAATTTTCTTCACTTCAAAATTTTATTTAAGACTATTATATAACAGAATCATATCGTGTGCTACCATTAGGGATTGGCTTATTTTTACACAGCACAAGTCTGGAGATTTTTCCAAGTTTCTGTATGTATCAATAGTTTGTTCTTTTTTATTGCTGAGTATTATTCCACAGTACAACATACAAGTTGAAGGTGCATGTACCAGTTCACCCACTAAAGAATATGTGAGTTATATTTAGTTTGGGATTATTATAAATAAGCCTGCTATAAACATTTTTGGTACCTGATTATATATTAATATATCTTAAATTTCTCTGGGATAATAGCCCAAAGGTATAATAATTACAAAGTTTTATGGTAATTGTGGTTCATTTTTTAAAGAAGTTACTGAGAGTGGTTCTACTATTTTACACTTCTACAACCCCATTTCTCTACATCCTTTTACAGATTTTAGGTACCAGCTCTTTGGTACACAAATACTGTCTCTCATTCTATAACTAGTCCTGTATCCTCTGAAAATCTTTTAATGAGCATTTTTAATTTTGATAAAGTTCAATTTGTTAATTTTTTTTTTCTGATGGATTGTTTTTGGTGTCAAGTATAAAAACTCTGCCTAAAGCTCTAAACTTTTCTGGATGACAGAACTTTTCTATTTTTAGCTTTATAAAAATGTAGATTGTTTTTTTCTAATTTTTTGCTTTATATGCAAGTTCATGGTCCATTTTGAGTAATTTTTACATTAAGACCTATGACTTATATCAAGGTTTTGTTTTGTTTCCCTTTGAATTTTCAACAATGGCATTTTAAAGAGTTAAAACATAACAAAGAAACACTCCAACTATTCATCATCAGAACAGGTATTTAACTGTGGCACATGCAGATAATGCAAATGCCAAATGCAAATGTAAAAATAAAGATACAAGCAGCCATATGAATGAATCCCAGTTATATGATGCTAAGAAAAGAAGATTGCTTGAAAATATTTTATACACATTGTGATTGTTATTCCATTTGTATCTGATTCTGAAGCATAAAAAACTAAACTAGAAATAGAAACAAATACAGTAGAAACAATTTACAGAGTGGAATTGACCTGCTGAAGCAGAAGCAAGGGAAAGTAAAATTGGGGGAATTTAAGGCAAATGATAAGATTTCTTAAATTGAGGGGTGGCTAGGTGAATGAGTATTACACTGTCATCCTGAATGCCCTCATATTCTTTTAAACATTAAAAGATTAAAATTGAGAATTGTTATGCTGTAATTCTTACCGCTTGTATCCCCTCCCCCGCAAATTCACACGCTGAAACCTAATCCCTAATGTGAGATTACTTAGAAATAGTCAGACAAGTGATGGTGAACCCCCACCATGATAGGAGACCCCTCAGAGCTCCTTGTGAGAACACAGTAAAAAGATAGTCTCTTCTGTACCACAAAGTGATGTGACATAGCCTGACCTAACTATAGCTGACAGGCCTAAGCCTTGCTTCTAGGCCAAAGGCCACCTAAGCCTTGCTTCTAGGCCAAAGGTCTTTGTCAGCCCAAGAATCTCTGGGCTCCAGGAAACCAGGTGCAAGCTTGCCTCTGACCAATCAGAGGGTGACAAGCTCACTTGACTGGTTGTCTGATAGAGACCAGCCAACTGGAGGACTACCTCTGTGCCAGACCACCAAAACAGCCTGTCAAGCTTGCTAGAGGATCCCCGGACAGAAGTCAACCAATTGGAGGATGACCC
>PVHY01020431.1:0-25551 GCA_004024945.1 Uropsilus gracilis | reverse complement strand
CCTTCCTTCCTTCCTTCCTTCCTTCCTTCCTTCCTTCCTTCCTATGGTTTACTTAGTCAGCGAAGTTTTGCCATCTGTTTGCAATCCCTTGCTGCTCCCAACGGCTGGGGTTACTTTGAATGAGGGTAAAATTGGAGAGGAGGGGGAGGGTACAAGAGATTAAGATGGTTCACGGGTGATAAAGTGACAGGTGATGGGAGAACCTCAGAGTAGACAATGATGTAATATATATATGTGTGTGTGTGTGCAATCAATTAAAAAAACCTAAAGAAAGTTCTGAATAGCAAAAGAAACTATTATTAAAACCTACTGAATGGACAGCCTACTGAATGGAAGAAAATGTTTACATACTATATTCCAACAAGGGATTGAATCCATTATCTGCAAGGAAGTCATACAGCACAACAAAATAATCTAATCAAAAAATGGGCAGAAAAGCTAAATAGGCATTTCCCCAAAGAAGACATACAGACAACCATTAGGCTCATGAAAAATTGCTCATTGTCACTATCAGGAAAATGCAAATAAGATGCCACCTGACACCTTTAAGAATATTTCACATCAGAAAGACAAGAAGGACCAGGTGACACAGAGAAAATAACACTTTTTAACTCTTAGTGAGGACATAGACTGGTCCAGTCTCTATAAGATATAAGCAAATGTTAGCTTTCAATAGAAAACTTTTCTCAAAGAATGTTATATTTCTATCACCTTAAGAAATCATAATAGTATGGTATTGTTGGCATTGTTATGGTATTATTGTATCGTATGGTATTATTGGTATTTTATAGCATGGTATAGTATGGTAGTATTGGTATTGTTTATTTTATTATAAAAATGTAATAGAAGAGTATTTAGCTTAGATATCTGACTTTAAATTAAGAGGAATGCATTGCTTAATCCTTAACAAAGTTTTATAGGTAGTCTCAAGATACTCAGTTCAGTTGGATCTGCCTTTTCAAATATACTAAGCAATGTCCTGTTTCAAAACTGTCAATGAAATATTTTTGGAAAGAAAATTTTCCATAAGGTTTCAAATGAATCTCTAATCTAAGACAAACAAATATGATTTAAAACTTGTCCATTACAGTCCATTTAAAATATGGGTCTGCAAGAAAAAAAACAAAATTGTCAAGCTGACTGTAGATCTGAGGCACACAGGAGGCACACGGGAGGAGGGAGAGGGGAGGAAAAAGTGAGGGAAGAGCACAAGAAAATGTGGTGATGGTCTATGGGTGCTGTGGTGGTGGGAGAACAGTGGGGACTACACGTGAAGGCAGAAATCAAATCCTGTACAAAAATGAACCATGATGTAAGAAAATAACAGAAGCCAATAATAAAAAGAAGTATGGATCTGAATTAACAGTCAACATACTAGTCAATTCTGAATCCATTTTAAAATGTTTTGAAAATCAAAATTACATTTGCCAGTTTCCAGTGTTTGGTATATATATATATATTTCAGTGTTCACTTCCACTCACCTTCCCTTTTTCTAACCTAGTAATATATTTAATGTTTGAACCAACAACCTCATACAATTGTTCGTAAGTAGTTCTGTATTTTGCTTTCTTGCTTTGGATACTTTGCATATACTATTCCCTTTGCCAGGAATATCTTCCTTCCCCTTCCTCACTCACTCTTTTGCCTTATGCTTCTTCCTTAACCTTAGCTGTCACTTCTCAGAATTCTTCAGTAGCTGGGAAACAGAGAATTGTCCCCTCCTCTCTGATCCTATAGCACTGTATGTTTCACTCCTTAATGACACTTATCCCACCTAACTGCAATTGTAACAATTTGTTTGTGTTTTTCACCAGACTGAGAACTCCATGAAACCAGGCACTATGCCTTCTTCATAACTGTATCCCCACTACTTCATGCAGTGCTTGCCACACAGCAGGCACATGATAAATATATGCAAATGAATAAGTGATTTCTGAACAAGTGGTTTAAAGCATTACTTTGCAACTATGAATATACAAAGGGGCTCATGAAGTCCAATTTTTTTAATTAATTTTTAAATTCTTTACGTGTTTTTATAACATTGGGGCTATGTTTTTCCTCCTCCATAGGTGCATAAGCATCACTCAGCCTCCACTAAATTGCCCACACCAATGTCCTAGACCTTTCTTCCCCTGTTCTCTGCTCCTTCTTCCTATTTCCTTTGGTAGCCAGTATATTTTTCTCTAAGTAAGATTTGTTTTTGCTTTTATTTGATAGTATATAGTTTTTATTTATATTTCACAGATAAGTGGAACGATCCGTTATCTGTCTTTCACTTTGACTTATTTCACTTAGCATAATCATCTTGCAGTCTATCCGTTTTGTCCCAAAAGGTACTATTTCATCTTTTTATTTATTTATTTGGGGGGGGTTCAAATTAAAATTATTTATTTAATGTGGTTTGGGAGTAGGTAGATAGATAAGAGTAAAGCAAAATGTTAGGTTATTATTTTTTCCTTTTTAAAAAAATTCATTTTATTGGTTTGTCACAATTGTACATTAATTGATCCCTCCTCCTCTCTCCATATCCCCCCTCCGTATCCTCCCTCCAGTCACTCCATCTCCCATTTTTCTGTGATTTGTTGGTTGGTTAAGTTGATGTTTTGTTGTTGGCTGTTTGGCCCGTTGTTCTCTTCGGATATCTGGTAAATTTTTTTTTTTTTTTTACCCCGTGCTTTCCCACTTCACTAACATTTGTTCACTATCCTGATCTTTTGTGCTCTTCACCTCCCCCACCTTCTTCCCCCTCCTCCTCTCTCGCTCCATGGTTCACTCCCATTGGTTGTTTTCATTTTTTCTTATTTGTTTGTTTGTTTTTCCCTATATCCATCATATAAGTGAGACCATCCTGCATTTCTCTTTTTATTTTTGGCTTATTTTTGCTAATATGTGTCTTTCTAGTTCCATCCAGGTTGCTGCAAATGACATGTGTTTGTCGTCCTTGATGGATGCGTAGTATTCCATCGTGTATATGTACCACATTTTTTTTAGTCAATCATCCGTTTGGAGGCATTTGGTTTGTTTCCAATTATTTGCAACTGTAAACAGGGCTGCAGTTAACATGTGCGTACATGTGTCCTTTTGAATTAATGTTTTCATGTCCTCTGGGTAGATTCCCAGTAGTGGGATTGCTGGGTTGAATGGTAAGTCCACTTTCAATTGTTTGAGGGTCCTCCACACAGTCTTCCATAGTGGCCAGACCAGTTTGCACTCCCACCAGCAGTGTAAGAGAGTTCCTTTTTCTCCACATCCGCGCCAACATTTGTTGTTGTCTGTTTTATTTATATGGGCCATTCTTACTAGTGTAAGATGGTATCTCAGTGTGTTTTTAATTTGCATTTCCCTGATTATTAGTGAGGTGGAGCATTTTTTCATATGTCTATTAGCCATCTGTATCTCCTCTTTGGTGAAGTGTCTTTTTAGTTCTTCTCCCCATTTTTTGTTTGGGTTTTTTGCTTTGTTTTTGTTGAACTGTAGGAGCTCTTTGTGGATCTTTGTTATCAGACCCTTGTCACTCATCTGGAGGGCAAAAATTTTCTCCCAGCCAGTTGGGTTTCTTTTTGTTTTGTTTGTCTCTTTTGCTGAACAGAAACTTTTCAGTTTGATATAGTCCCAGCTGTTTATGTTTTTCTCCATTTTTTTGCCGGCAGTAGTTGTTTCCCCAAATGGATTTCTGAGGTGAAATTTATGAAGGGTTTTGCCCAAGTTTTCTTCTATGTATTTCATGGTTGCAGGTCTCACTTCCAGGTCTTTTATCCATTTTGAGTTAATTTTTGTACAGGGTGTGAGGGTGTTGTCCTGGTCCATTTTTTTACAAGATACAGTTTTCCCAGCACCATTTACTGAAGAGACTATCCTTGTTCCAAAGTATGTTTTTTGCCCCTTTGTCAAAGATTAATTGACCATATATGTGTGGTTTTATTTCCGGGTATTCAATTCTGATACATTGGTCTGTTTGTCTGTTTTTGTACCAGTACCCTGCTGTTTTAAGTATTATGGATTTGTAGTACAGGTTGAAGTCTGGAATAGTAATACCTCCATTCTCTCTTCTGTTTGTCAAAAGGGTTTTGGCTATTCGGGGTCTTTTGTTGTTCCATATGAATTTCAGTAATTTTTGTTCTATCTCTTTAAAATATGTCATTGGGATCTTTATTGGAATTGCATTGAATCTGTAGATGGCCTTTGGTAGTATGGCCATTTTGATAATGTTGATTTTTCCTATTCATGAACAGTGTTAGGTTATTATTGATTAGAGCAGTTGCTAATTCTTTTTTTAATTTTAAGAAAAATTATTGAAATAACATTGAATTGTGTTACATAGGTTTCAGATGTATGATCTTATAAATCATCATCTCTCTATATAATGTTTATCATGGGAAGTTCAACTCCATCATCTTTTTATCTTGTAATAATTTATATATTTTTTATTTGTTTTATTTTACATTTTTGCTTAAAACCTCCATTTTGAAACCAGTTTCCTCTTCCTGCCCTCAGTGGAAAGTGTCCGCCATGGCTGGTCCGACATCCTGTTTCTACCTCCCCTTATTCCTAGTTGTTCCTGACTTGTCCATCTGATAGATGTTGGATGCCAGCATTGTCCTCCTGATAGATGATGGATGTCAACATTATTGGAAACCTGCAGTTATGAGAATGTGTCTCACCATTATTGGAATATGGGAACATGTCCTACACCAGCTTGCTTGCTTCACAATAGGGGATGGTGGTGGTTTTTCCCTATAAAAGGTTGTAACAGAGACTGCTTGGGGTCTCTTTTGCTGAGCTGGCTTGGGGACCCAGGTGCACAAATAATAAACCTGCACTTAAATCAGAATCCTTATGTCTTGTTGAGTGGCCTTTGAGTCACAAAAAGCAACAGGCTATTCCATCTTTTTAGATACCTGAGTGGTATTCCACTGAGACTACTGTCATAACATGCCAAATCTCTTCTGAAATTGAATATTTAAATGAAAGCTTATCAAGAAAATCTAGGCCACAATAGTGGGCGTGGTCGATGTAGTACTGAGGAGGTGTGAACTTGTTTCTCTAAATCATATACAGTGCTGTAAACCAATGTTACCTCAGTTAAAAAAGAGGGAAAATAAATCTCAGCCTTTTGGTGGCCAAATTCTCTCTTGAGAGAGAGCAAACTAAACATTATGGTTCACATTCTCACTGTCTCAAATAGTATGGGATTCATAGAAGCATCTCAAAAAGTTCTTTAAATGTATAAATGACAACAGAGCATCATTTGGATTGAATATTATTTGATGCTGTTGTCATTTAATGAATTTCAATAATTCATTCTTGCTATGATGGCCCAACCTTTCTTAAGGGCATTCTCTTTTGTTTAGCAATCATTTCAGGATCTACCTACTTCCTAATTCCTGGAGATGGGGAGGGGCATTCTGTTTGGTTATAGTGTCTCTTTGTCCTAGTTCTTCACGTGCTGGAAACCCAGAGTCCAGATCCCACAGAAATTCACTGGCAAATGTCTCCCCATTCTGAAGCACAGTGTCTTTATCTGTCAAGGGGAAGATTCAATTAGTTGATTTCTCAGTTCTAAAATTTATCTGATTCTCTCTTCTGTAGCTTTATTTCTAATCCTCAAAATATGCAGCTGTCCTAGGGGCCTCCAACTTACATCAAATTCTGTCATGCCTCAGATTTGAATCGTAGCAAATAGATCCCAAGGAAGCATCCCAATGTATGAATTATTAATGCTCCCACCACAATGCCTCTGTGTGAATATTTACTTATATCACTGGGTATCTGATCCTGACAAGGAATCATCATTTGAATAGTCTACTGATGTTTTCTCTTCCCCTCAGTGATTCTGCCTGAGTCTTCCTTTCACCTTGAGGATTGTGCAATTCTTTCTTCCCCTGTGAGACTGACACTGAACAACAGAGAATGTCAACATCTGAATTCCACCTTTCATGTTTTCTTCTGTTCCCTTATAGATTGCTACCTTTATTCACCATTTCCTGTATTCATCCAGCCCGAACCCCCTCAAGTCAATACCATATGCAGGAGTTTGTCTTTCGCCCTCTCCACTCCATAACTCCAGCAGCTGTAGCTCTCTCAATGACATCCTTAATAGGCTCACAGATCTGCTTATTTCCCAAAGGAAAAAACATCTTTCCAGACATCTTGGCTCTATGCGATGGGTCATGATCAACAGCTATTGCATCCACCACCTTCTCTCTGGTCTTGACTGTCCACTATTCACTCATTCTCACTGGTCCCCATGTGCTTCATATCTCCCTTTCCTTCCTTCTGTTTCTCTCTCTTTCCCTCCTCATTAGAGTAAGCTGAAGGTTTGGTTTCAGCCAAAATTTTTCTCTGCCAGCAGGTTGCAGAAAGCTTCTATTCCCTAAGAAACCCTCTGGACCTACCATCCTTTATCACCTCCACTGGGAGTAGATGCTATAACATTGATTTAATTAAAGGTGTAATAAAGTCAAGCTGCAGTAAACACTTAGAATGATAATTCTCTGGCTTGTTACAAACCACTCTGTACCTTGCTGATTGAAAATTTCAGGGGATTAACAGTATGTTTCATTTCTTATTCATGATAGGATTAGAAGGTGCCCACTTCAATTAGTATATCCATCTCTGTAAATAAGTGTATCTTGGCCATCTCAGATGAGGCTCTGGCTCATCCGATAAGCTCAGTTTTTAATATGTGAGAGAATATGAGTTAAATGTCATTGCATGACAGGCAGTGAGGTATTGGTGTGTCAGGCAGAAGTGATTTTTGGAGATGTAGTATGGACCTAGTTTCCAGCTTGATCTATTCTGCTATCCATTAAAACTAACTAACAAACATTCCTGAAACTCATTCACTGAAACCACACAACAAATGTTGATGATATTGTCAAAAATCAAGGCAACACATGTGAGAGGTAAGTCGGATAGTAAGGAGGTAGGGTAAGGGGAGACATTTATTTTGACAATCTGGAGTCAGCACAAACCATGGTGGAAGGACAGGGATTTCTCACAGGTTCCATTTGGTCTCAAATATTCTTCCTCCTCACCTTGGGTCACTATAGTTCAGAACAGAAAATTCCATGCCACCTCTCCTTGGGCTAGAGTTCCATCTCTCCAATAAAGAAGAAACAGGAATCTAATTAAGTTTGAACTTCCTTGAAGAAGACACCTCCGTAATGAGTTCGCTTTGGCTGGGTAATCATCCTGGACAGTTAACAGGGACAGCTGAGGAGAAACTTAATACTGTAAGCAGCACACATTATACATTTCTCTAACATGAGGTTGAAGGGTTAGTCATGAGGGATCTCTAAAAAAATGCCTATACCTTGTTAGATTCAGGGACAGTGAGGAAGTGGTTCATAACCTCCATGTCCAGATGCTGCACATACCCATTTCTCTGACCCTGGGGGTAAAGTAGAGGAAGAAAAGAGATAGTAAGTAATGTGGATTTCCTCAGCTCAATTTCTGCTTTCTATCACACACTGCCCCAGTCAGTCACCTTCACAGGTAGAATTCGTACTAATGACCTGAGGGAACTGGGAAAACAAATACCTACTAGTTAACTAGGCCTAAAAGGTGGGAGCAGCTGAAGATATAAGGTTTAAGAAGTGACCCCTGTTTCAATTCTGGCTTCGTGAGTATGTTTTATATATGGTCTTGAACAAATTGTTAGATTTCCTTATGGCTCAGTTTCATTATCTATAAAATAATATGGTAATATTAACACTGACCTCATTGGGGCTATTGAGAGGATGAAATAACTTCATAAATGTAACGCCCTAAGAAACAAGCTTTGTAATTAATAAGCTCTATAGAAGAGTTTGTTTCCAGAGTTCATGGAAAGAGCACTAAGACTGAAGTTAAATAGATCCTCATAATTTGTAAGTCACTTAACTTTCCTGTCCTGAGCACTATTACCAGAAAATGGGAGGAAAGAGTCATCTCATATGATTCCTTTGAGGGCTAAATTAAATTATATACATCAAATGTTTGGCACATAAGGGACTTTCAATACCTGGGGAGTCTTTTTATTCCCCCATCTTTCCCTTGTTACAAAGAACTTATGCATTAAGTGCTGGCAGATCCCAAACCCTTTAAGCCTTAAGATCCTTTCCTTAACTTGCTTTCACTAGGAATTTAAAATCAACTAATCTCTTCTAGCTCTATTCCATATTCATTATTTATTTAGGTAATGATATTATTACTGCCCTTTATCATGCATCCGTTTTATTGAAATGGCACTGCAGTGACTGCTGAATGGGACTATGCCACCTTCTCTAAGAAATCATCTTAAATACCTTGACCCTGCCCAACCCACCCTCTAAGTCAGTTCTCTTCTCTATGTTTCCACAATATTCTGTGTGTGATTTTACCTTTATTATCATTTGTTGAATGAGTGAGTGGTGAAAAAAAGATGTAAAGACAAAAAGCTTTCTCAGTTTCCACAATATGCAGACATCACCCTGCTACTAATGACTAATGGAACTCATGATCAAACCACACTATCTTGCCTAATTTCATCCATAAGCATGATTCATGTTTGTTTTTGTCTGATGTTCAAGGTGAAATTGTGGATTAAGTTGGAATCTGGTTCTTATTAAATAGATATTTATGGTACCTATTCCTTGTCAAATACTATGCTACTAGACACACTGGAACTATAAAGATAAACAAGACACTGTTGTTTCCTTGCAATTAACTTCAGGCTGGGGAGCTGAGACAATTATGTGAAGAGAAGAGAAACCTCTTTAATAGAATGTTGTGGGGAGCAAAATGTGATTTTGGGGGGCACGTGGCCTGGATTGTAACCTGTTTCCTCCATTTGCTATTCATAAATAATTTTGCCTTGTTGAACCTTAGTTTCCTTGTTTATAAAATGAGGCTGCTAACAAAAATACTTAGATCTGACTTTCTTGGAAAGATTAAATGATATCACACGTTTAACTGCTAAGCATGATACTTAGACATGTACAAGGCATTCAGCAAGTGTTAATCACTGGTAGTAATGCCAAGGGTTTGATGCAGATACAGAATCCTGCAGATGAGAGGCAATGAGATCAGTGCAGGCTGGAGATCTGATTGCAGGGACTCCATTTTGTAAGGTGGAATTTCATTTAGACCCAGAGTAAGAGAATTATAAAGAAAGGGGAAAGGACATTCCAAACAAGGGATACAGTATGTGCAAAGGTGTGTTGTGGTCAGGTGCATTTGAGGAGCAAAGGATATATTGCTCTCATGGGGGTAGTTCATGAAACAGGGAATTGGGCCATACGGGAAGAGAAAAATTATTCTGGAAAAAATAAACCTGGGATATATTCAAAACCTTGATTTACCATTTCTAGATGTAAAATTTTAGACAAGTTACTTAACCTCTTTTGATTTCAGTTTTCTCATCCCTAAGCTTGACTATGCCTGACTTTCTTCAATCTTGCCCCCAGTCTTATTCTGTCTTTCTAGAAAGCATTGTTTGGAGAATTATTTGTGAAATAAAATATTTAATCCTCATAATGACATTAGTGTTAAGGTGAATATTAGTCTCTTTTTTTTAGTGAAGAAATGGGGACTGCAAGGTTAAGTAATTGAATGTCAAACATAGTAAGAGGCAGAAACACACGTTAAACACAAACTTTTTTTTAAATTGTAAGCCAATAGGAAAACAAGCAAGATGTCAGTGTATTGAAAGAAAGAAGGTTACACATTCATGGCTGTCTGATGTGAATTTTGGGCGTCTTCTTTTTGATTTTATTTTTTAATTGATTGCGTGTGTGGGCCGTGCACGTGCACACACACATATATTACATTGTTGCCTACCCTGAGTTTCTCCCACGACCCATGAACCATCATCTTAATCTCTTATGCCCATCCCTCCCCTGATTTTACCACCCTCTCCCTCTCTTGCTCTATGCTTCAGTGTTGCTGACAGTTTTAAATTTCCCTTGTCCTTTTGTTTCTTTTCCCTATATCCTGCATATAGGTGAGATCATCCAGTATTTCTCTTTATCTTTTTGGCTTATTTTTGCTAAGATGATTCCTTCTAGATCCATCCATGTTTTCACAAATGTATCAAATTTTTCTTTTTTGATTGAAGAATAATATTCCATTGTGTAATGTACCACAACTTTCTATGAACTCATCTGTTTTGGGGCATTTGGGTTGTTTCCATAACCTGGCTATTGTAAAAGTGCTGCAGTAAATATCTGAGTACAGTTGTCCTTTTGAATTAGTGTTTTTATATCTTTTGGGTAGATTCCCAGAAGTGGGATTGCTGGATTGAATGGTAGATCCATTTTGATTAATTTGAGGGTATTCTACACAACTTTTCATGTGGCTGGACCTGTTTGCATTCCCACCAGCAATGTAAAAGTGTTCCTTTCTCTGCACATCCACACCACCACTTGTTGCCTGTTTTTCTTTTTTTTTTTTACTTAAATATGGGCCTTCAACTTATACTACAATGCCATAAAAATTAAAACAGCATGGTACTGGAATGAAAACAGACACACCAATGGAACAGAGTAGAAAGTCCAGAAATAAAGCCACACATTTATCATCAACTAATCTATGAAAAAGGAGCAAAAAACATACAATGGAACAAGGAGACTCTCTTCAACAAATGGTGCTTGGAAAACTGAGCTTCTACATGTAAAATAATGAGTCTAGACTACTCCCTCACACCATGTACAAAAAAACAACTCAAAATGGATAAAAGACTTGACTATAAGACCTGCAACCATAAAAAAAAAATACATGGAAGAAAATATGGGCAAAACACTCTAAGACGTTTCAGCAACCTCTTTCAGGATACATTTACAGATGTTAAAAACTGAAGAAAAGCGTAAACAGGTGGGACTACATCAATTTAAAAAGCTTCTGCACAGCAAAAGAGACACTAACCAAAACAAAAAGAAAGCCAACTGAATGGGAAAATTTTTTCTCTCCATACAAGTGATAGAGGTTTAATAGTAAAGATCCACAACCATTTCAAAAAACAGGCAACAAATTTTGAGCATCTTTTGGCATACTCTGGCCCTTAGCTATAAGAACAAGAACAACCACCACAATAACCAGGACTACTTTTTATGAAATATCAAAGTCCTATGAACGAGGTACTGCATTATGCGCTTTATGAACATATTTTTATTACAGAGAACCTAGGAAATAAGTCTTATAATTCTCCCTGATTTGCAAACTAAGAAATGGAGATACAGAGAGTTAATTCATTTTCCCAAGATTCACATAGCAGTACTGAAATTTGAATTGAAGTTTTAGATAATGCTTTTTTATTCATAGGACAGAGTAGTCAACAAAAGAGGTTATATTTAGAAGATACCTTGGGGGAAAAAAACAAAATAAAAGTCAATATGAAACAGGACAAAGCTGTTTACTTATTTCATATAATTGTTCTGGTTTTGGAGTCCATTTGTTTTCCTGATAATATATCTGACATTCCATTGTACATATATACCTGGAGGGATTTTAATATGTGCTTCATGTGTCAAAACAGACTTACTGGAGGTCAATATGTGGGAAGAGGTCATCTCTACAGGAAATTGGAAACTACAAAGAATCAATTCACAGTGGCAAGGCAGGTTCTTGTCCTTGTAAATGGACATGTAGGTTGAAGACTTTGAAAGGTGTATATTGTGGAGTTTGGTTCTTTCCCTCTTGTAGCTACTTGTCAACTCTATGAGACAGCTTGCTGATGCTCGGTTGATCTCTTATCTTTACAATATTAAAGGAAAGACATCTAATACCTTTCTTCTTGCTACTGGAATCATTTGGAGGAATTGTTGGGGGTAGGGTGATGTTCATATTCACCTAAAAAACCTCAAGGTTGGTTATTTGCATTCCATATTTGTTAGTCTGTTAAAGAGGGATGAAAGGGCACGCAGTTCATGGAAGAGCAAATAAAGAAAATATTAGGTTTGTTAGCTAGTAACCTCAGGAAAGCCAAACACTTTCTTTTAATTCACCTGATTTTTTTGTCTCTGATGTCTGAACCATCCTCAGAGTTCTATGGCATGGATTAGATGAGTCCTATAGGTCCTTATCTCAGTGATGTGAATCATGAGTCTTGTTGGAAAGTGGTAAATTTGGTTCCACCATTTGTTTCCAGCAAATTATTTTAATTTAAAAATCTAGGGCCAGATCACCCTAAATGTGCCAGATCTTGTGTGATTTTAGTTATAAGGTCTATTATCATTTGGATCCTTTGAAAAGGAGCAACAGTTCTTTTAACTCTCTAGGTCATTAGGTATTCAGTAATTCTAGGAGGATGAGACTGTACACAAAGACTTTATATCCAAACTTTGAAAGACTTCAAGATGTGGTTCCCATTAGTAGATTCCAAGTTCAAGAGAATATCCAACATGTGGCAGATTTTCCAACATTTACTCTTCACACAAATTGTTGCAGGTAGCTTCCTGCTAATTCTCCAGGGTTCTTCATTTTCCATTGATCTTTCAGATTTTCTTATTACATGACAGAGACAACTTTGCTAAGTTTCCTGCAAAAAATCCTTTTCTTGACAAATAGTTGTTGAATACAAACTATAACTCAGATATTGTTCTAGATGTTGGGGATATAGTTTATATCCCACAATACAAATATACAAATTTATATACAAATATACAAATAATCCTCATTATTACAATAATCCTCATTATTACCATATAACAGCACTTTGTACAAGGGTACACAACACAGATATTTGTACAAAGAGGACATATTTGAAAAAGACTTAAATGACCTAAGCGAGTGAGCTGGGAACAGGAAAACTGTAAGTAGTAATGTTTCTGCTTAAGGCTGTTGAAGCCTGGCACGGTGGCTCGTGCCTGTAAGCTTCAGCCTATGAAGCGGCTGGGGCTAGGGATCACGGTTCGAGTCCTCCCAGCGGCCTGTAGCAAGACCTAGTTCCAAAAAGTAGCTGGGCATGGCGGCATGCACCTGTAATCCCAGCTACCTGGGAAGCTGAGGCTGGGGATTGCTTGAGTCTGTGGCCCCCTGGGCAATGAGAGCCTGCAGTTCCATGGGCAAATATAGTGAGACCTAGTTTGAAAAAAAAAGGGCTGTTGAAGAAGCAGGTTAGTAGAATAGTAAAGAGACCAATATGCCTGGAGTGTGAGGGAGCTGGGACATTGAATTCAAAATTTTAGTGAGCACCTACTGTAAATCTTTCACTATGCATTAAGGGTATAATGGAAAACACAACAAAAAGCAATCCCTGTGTTTTTGGAGCTCACCATATAATGAGGGAGACAGAATTTAATCATGCAGTCAAATCTAACAGTTCAACTTAGTAAGTGCTAGAAAGGAAGAAAATGTCCATATGATGTAAAAAATTAATATGAAAGCCTAGTAAAGAATGACCAATTAAGTAAGGTTTCTCAGGGGAATTTTTGTGAGGTAGCTATCTGAAGAATAAATTGGAGTTAAGTAAGTGAGAAATGAAGAAAAAAACACTCCAGGTTGAGTGAACAGTGTGTTCAAGTCCAGATGACAGTAGAGTTGAGAAGGAGGATGGATTGAAGGAAGGCTAATGAGTGTGATGAGTAAGAGATATGTACTCAGAGATCTGATTGGAGATAAAGTAGGGGACAAAATGAAAGGCCATGTTAACAGGTTTTGTTTTCTAAAAGCAGTGGGAAAACACTGAGGAGTTTGGAGCATGCATAACATAATCAGTTTGGCTATCTCTGAAGGTCACTCAGATTGCCATGTGGAGTGAATTGATTTAATGTGACACGTATAGATGTGGGGAAGGGTGGATGGAGGTAGCAGTGGACCCTCGTATGACTGGAGAGAAGTGGGTGAATTTAGGATATGTTCATGGGGTAGAACTCACAGAATTTGATAACTACTTGCTTGTGAGACCTATGGTGAAGGATATATTAAAGAACATTTCCCAGGTTTTTACTTGGTGCAGAGGAGTGGATGGTGCTATTATTCACTGATACCAGGAGTAAAAAGATAGACTATAATTTGCAGGAGAATGTAGTGATTTCCATAGACACAGAAGCAGAGCTGCATATTAGTCTGTGTCCATGTTGGCTGAAAGCACAAATATGGGAGACATAAACATTTTGCATACTTGCATACTTCTAGTACTTGCTATGAAGTTCTAGATCCTAAGACAGCTTTACAACTGCCTCCACCTAACATTCAAGCCATTCACCCCAACAATCACCCTTAAATATATCCTGAGAAATTTCTGCTGTAATGCCTCAACAGCTGCTGTTTCACCTGCCTCTGATGCCTTGTGGTATCATCTGTAACTCCCCCCCCCCAATATCTTTACTATATGGGGGTTCTTTCCATTTGAATTCCAACAGCATTTCTTGTCTGCAAAACTCATCTGACATTTATCAGTCATGAACAAGTCATTGATAATTTACAAATTGTCAGTTACAAAGTTCATTTGTATGTCAGTGTCTGAAGGACAAAATTTATTTCCCTATAGAAAAATATTTTGCAAGCAAAATCCTCATCTAGAAAAGATATCTGAATCCCCATGTTCATCACAGTATTATTCACAATAACCAAAGTATGAAAAACAACCTTAGTGTTTATCAGCTGATGAATGAGTAAAGAAAATGACACATACACACGCACACATGCACACAGAATATTAATGGATCTTTAAAAAGAAGGAAATTTCCATCATTAATGAATGAATTTCCATTATGAATGAATCAGCAGGGCATTATGCTAAGTGAAATATGCCAGATATTCAATTAGTTTTAAGATGAGTTATGGTTTGACTGAATATATAATGTATAATGTGGTCACTATAGCTGATAATATGGTATTGGGTAAATTTGAAACATGCTGAGAAAGTAGAATTAAAGTGCTCTCACCAAAAATGTTTGAAAAGTTAAATATGTGAGTTGATGGTTATGTTAATTAACTAGATGAGATAATCCTTTTACAATGTATATGCATGTATAATCATTATGCATACTTTAAATATCCTACAATTTTGTCAATAATCTTGGAATAAAACTGGGGAAAGATTAAAAGTACTGAAATTTCAAACCCATTAGAGAAGGGATAGTCTAAAATGTTTCTTAAATCATATAGTAATATATATCTGTGAAATGATAAAGGGAAATCTTATATAAATGTTTGTTAGGTCCTGAGACTAACTCATCAGTTCAATCTAATGTATAATTTAACTGAAGTAAGGAGATATTTGTGGTGCATAAGAAAAGAAAGTTATACTTCTAAATGAGTATTTAAAAAACAATACAATTGAACAAGAAATTATTTTATGGATTTGGAATGCTAGTGTTTGAGGAAAACCAGGTATAATTAGAGAAGGATGAAGAGGTAGATTAATAGTTTTGTGAAATTCTGAAGAGGTCTTCTGTAAGGTTTCAAGGACATTAGATTTTAATGATGCTGATTTTTTATTATGTTTAATTTCCCTTCAAAACTTATTCAAAAGTTACCCTGACGCAGGTGTTTATTAACACTCCATTTATGTGTCAGCTGTGATTAAGGTTGCTTCATTTTTAAGTTTGAACAGATTCTTGGCTCACAAAGGCAACACATGCATGCAGTAGTATTATTTGGAGGTCATAAGATTTCTTTAACCTACAAAGTACAATTATTCATACTTTATCTCAGATTCTTCTATTTGCCCATGATCCTTTTCTGTGCTAATTTCTATTTGGGGAGCATCACATACTCTTAGTTTTACAATTCCACAACAAAGTACCTCTTAGGATTAATTAACTAACCAACAAGGCCTAGAATTCAGATCCACCCCCACTCTCTGGCCTACCTCCACACTCACAGGCTTCTCTTATCTCTGGCATGAACTTCAGCCCAGAGACTGAGGCACTCAGCATGTTTTGCTGATGCTAAAGATTCTAGAATAGTTTGAGAGGACTATTCCAGAAGGTAAAATCAACACTTATTTTGTAATGCATCTTGAGCCCCTATATCATCTTCAGGGATATGAAAGATGACCAAGAAGTGAAAGCAGAAAGGGAAGGATCTCCTTGAGTTGATACAGAGATGCTTACAAGGATTAATAGAATCACATAGCCTGTACAGGAGAAATGATAGGCACCATTCACAAATGGATCTCTCTCATATAACCATGCAATTTTTTAATTTACTTTCTATTTCAACTTAGTTATCAGAATATAGATTCTTTGAGAACACACTTTGATTTGTTCACTGCTATATCAACAACACCTACAGCCAGATGTGGTATATAGTGGGAACCCAGTAAAGATATTTTATATAATCAATGGGTGTCTACTGTGTTTCACTTAAAACCGGAGTATTTTATTAGTTTTTCTGGAAACTCAATAAGTGAGGCCCTTTCTGTCCAGTTCTCAACATTTGGCTACCTCAGGTGCTATTAATAGAATCATTTAGAACAAAGAATCTGCCCTATGTACCCAATTCTTGTAGTGATTATACTTGAACTGGTCATATTTTATAGCTTTCATCATTAATTTCTGAACCCACATTTTCTCCGTAAGTGCTCAACTCTCAGTTACCACCTTCTCAGCTCTTCTAGGCATCACTGAAGCCAGCTAGGTTCCTTACTTCCACAGTTCTTGGTCATCACACACAGGTATTTGCCTAGAGTAGAACATCGTTATATTTTATATTTTTTGAATCAAGGCCGTCTGTCTTTTGTTTTTGTTTTTAATTTTGCATATATATGTGTGTATACATACATACATACATACATACATACATATATATATTACATTATTGTATACCCTGGGGTTTTCCCATTTACCTAACACCTGTTAACCATCCTGCTCTTTTGTGCCCTCTGTCTCCCCCACCTTCTTCCCCCTCCTCCTCTCTCACTCCATTATTCAGTCCCATTGGTGTTTCTAAATTTTCTTATTTGTTTGTTTGTTTTCCCCTATATCTGTCATATAACTGAGACCATTCTGTACTTCTATTTTTCTTTTTGGCTTATTTCTGCCAATCTGAGTCCTTCTAGTTCCATCCATGTTGGAGCAAATGACATGTTTGTCCTCCTTGATTGATGCATAGTATTCCATCGTGTACCTATACCACATTTTTTTTCAGCCAATCGTCGGTTTTGGGGCATTTCGTTTATTTCCATATCTTGGCAATTGTAAACAGAGCTGAAATAAACATGCATGTAGAAGGACATGGTTACATTCTAATTTCATTTTTGCAATGCAAGCATGAGGCAAAAGGAAGATTATTGTCAGGTTACAGATGACTGATTACGGGGCAGAGCACTTTCCTTTGTGCAGTCTATTTTCCTGCACTGCCACATCAGGTACAGCCCAACACTACACTGCCAAGGAATGGATGGGAATGTGCCCATTCCTCCGGGTATCTCTTTTAACCATTAGGTTTAGCAAACTTTCCCCAAAGCCACAGATTTTAGACTTATTGCTTATCTTGAGATTGTTAAAGCATTTCTCCTCTCATTCTGCCATTTCATAGTACCCTCAGTCTTCTTATGAACTTGGCTTTGATTCAGTTTATTTTCAGTTTGAAAGTGAGCAATAAATAGCATTTGTGTGTTGTTAAAGTAGAAATATTTCTAATCATCTGTGAATATCTGTTTGCATTACATTTATACACACTGAGAAAGCTGTCACCAAAGTTGCTGGTTGACTGAATTTAAATAAGTTGATGCAACAGATTGAATGGAAATAAATTATCACTTGCTAGTGAATGAAATAATGGAGAAGGAAACATAAAATTCACCCATCTTTTGTCAAACAAATAAATCTGAAAAAAAGTTTCTTTCTTATTTTAGGTTTGAAATAGCAAGCTCCAATTCTTACTGATTTTGTGGCAAGTAACATGAAAATGCATTTTTATGTCCCATCCTTCATTTATTGTTTAGCTGCCTAAGAACTTCTGGGTGCCAACTGGCATGTCTTTTTGCCAAGAGAGGAAGACATTCTTGCTTTATAGAGAATATCATTTGAACAACTATCATTTTGATCGGCCAACTTGGAAAGTTGTTTACTTCTTAACAAACAAAGAAATTCAGTGAAAGATGAGGGTTGAGACAGACAGGAATCCTGTTAGAATACTTAAATAAGTTTACCAGAATTTTTCTCCCATTAGCAGTATTTCACTGTGTTTCTGGAAATATCCAACTCACTTTCTGCCTAAGACCCCAAACCATTCAGCCTGTTTTAGCTGCATGATCTTTTTTACCCCACACTATTGAATTTATTTCCTTGCTTTATTTTATTGTATTCCAAATCTCCAAGTCCTATGAATTAGTCTTATTCAATCTCTAACAATGTTCTGAACTCATATGAGTCAGGAAAATACTTTACCAATTCTGCAATGAAATAGGTAAAAAAAAAAAAAGAAAAGAAAAAAACGTGGGCAGACATCTATCAAACTGATCATTGAAGTCTCTGTCCAAGGTTAAGGTTGCATTCAGTTGACCTCAGGAATATTCTACTCTTGAATTCTAAAAATGTTTATGTTTGTCAAATTATAATGGCAATTACTGATTCATTTGAAAGAAAAAAAGAAAGAAAACAAAATAAACCAGAAAAGTAAAATAATAAAATTTATGCAACTTCAACTTAAAATACAATCTTACTGTTTCATGGATACAAGGACTTATTTCAGTTGTTGTTGTGAAATTTTGTAAAGCAAGTTTTATTTGTTTAAACAGATATGGTTTATTATTTGCCATGATTATGTTCATTGACCTGGTAGTTTTGTCTCATATGTGATTAACTGAAGTACTGGAATGGTTGGAAGGTCCAAAGATGGTCCATTCACAGGGATTGTTGGTTCGTTCTGGCTGTTGACTGGGAGCTTAACTGAACTTTAGCTGAGGTCTTGGTTTTCCTTCATGCAGGTCATTTCACATAACTGCTTGGGCTTCTTCAGAGCAAGTCAGCTGGGTTGAAGAGTGTACTAAGTGGTGAAAATGAAAGCTGCAGTTCCCTTAAGATCCATGTTCAGAAGCTATAAAACATCATTTTGGCCATGTTCTATTGGTGAAAATCAGTCAAAGACCCAGTCCACGGCCAATGTGGGAGGAGACTCTATAAGGGTATAGACACAGAAAAGCATGGTTCACTGGGAGTTGTCTTTGGAGACTAGCTACCAGAGAGTACTTTCTATGCCCTATCCCAGTAGTCTTTGCCCCTCTTCAGCTATAACTGGAAAGATTTGTGAGAATAGGGATGATGATGATGTTGGTGCATATATACACATGGGAATCAGGTAGAGAGGACTGCTGTGTATGCAGTTGATCTCCCCATTGTTGAATGACTCTTAATTTATGGCCTATTTCTAAGTAACTAGCCATTGGGAAAACTGATGAAAATCAGTTTCTGCTAAAATATCACTTCTCTAAAAGTCTTGACTGCACATCTACTTTTACTTCATTTTACATTCTCCCAATTACTCTCTATTTTTACCTCATTATATTACATAGTTTCTAATTTGATTTATTGATGATTATTTATTTTATAGTGTTTTGTTCAAAATCGCAAGCATTAAAGTAAGACTGAAACTCAGTCTGTCCATTCAGACCAGTGCTTAGCAAGGTGTCTGGGGAGGTGCTTAATTTTTTTGTCTTATTTAATTTATTTTTTTGCTTCTTTTACTGAAGTTTTACTTTTTGTTGTTTATTTATTTTATTATTTATGCTTATATGTGTATATAATTATATTATTGCATTTCCCAGGGCTCCTCACCCCCATCACCCATGAACTCTCATCTTGATCTTCTTGTACTTATTTCTTTCCTGATTTCTATATCCCCCACCCCCTCCCCTTCCCTAGAAGCTTGCCTCAGTTCTGTTGTCAGTTTATTTTTACATTTTTTGTCCTTTTGTTTATTATTCCTATATTCCATCTATTGATGAGATCATATGGTTTCTGTCTTTTTATTTTGGACTTATTTCTGCTAATATGATTCCCTCTAGGTCCATCCATGTTATCACAAATGCTTCATATTTGTCAGTTTTGATTGCAAAATAATATCCCATTGTGTAACTATACCAAAAGGTAGGTGCTTATTGACTGTTTGTTGAATGAATGGGTGGCTGAGAGAGAACTTGAATGTCTGTCTTCATCACTTATTCACTCACACATGCACCCACAGTAATTCACTCCTGGTTTATACATGGAGGACTTAATAACTATCTTCACCAAATTGGGAAGAAATAATTAAGTGATACAGAGAAATTTTAGTCAAACTAAGTTCTGTTGTGATAACTGTTTTCTCTGAAAAAAGACCATTTCCAGGTTTTGTATTAGAGACTTCAACATCATTACCTAGTTGTATACCTCTATTTCCAATGACTCTAAATCTTTACCTGAATATCTCATGTTTGCACTTTATATAACCAATTCTATTTCAGCATTTTGCTTCAAACCTATTACATTTTCATTCTCTCTCATTAATACCAACATCTCTGATCTTTCCAGTTTTGTTATTTTGTCTTTTCATACCCAGTTAAGGCATATTGTCTTTTCTATTTTATATATCTACATCTATCTTCAGTCAGACCTTTGTTACTTAATTTCATCTTTAAGTTCATCTAACATTTGCTGAACCTCTACTATGTTCCACGTACTGAGAATACAAAAATGTTATTATCTAGTTTTTGTCTTTGAGGAATTGACAGTATCATTCAGGCATGTTGGAATTTATTAATGCTACTATTGGTACTGTGTTGAAATGATAGAACACACTGTGTCTGGAAGATTGGGATATATGGAAGGGGCAGGAGGGGAGAGAATACAGGAAAGTGAGTCAGAAATGGTAGTGCAAAGAAGGTCATGGTTGAACTGAGTTTTGAAAGAAAAAAATTCATGGCTGAACTGAGTTTTGAAGGGAAAAAAACTCAATCAACAACCAATGAGAAGAAATATATGAAATGGAAGCTTGAAAGTACATATAAAGACATGAAGTTATGACAAAACAAGGTCTTTTATACTTGAAATACAATATGTGCAGGAAGAAGGGAAAGAAGATAAAACTGGAAGGGATAAAAGAGTCACATTTCTATAGAAACCATGAACAAAATACTATATAGTTCTGTATTTGAAGAATTTTAAGCGATAGCATGGCTTTATCGATATTTTAGAAAGTTCTTTTTTATATCCACTGTGGAGACTAGATTGGAGATTAGTTAAAGGTAGAAAAAGAGATTTATCCAAATAAGTAATGATGGGAATCTAAAGTAAAACAGTGGTATGGAAACTGAAAATAAAGAACACAGAAAAAAGAATGAGGAGAAGACTAGAAACAGAGACTAGGAAATATGAGAACTGAAATAACATTTGTTAGTTTGGTGGCTTTAGATTAAGTGATATGATGGTAGAGAATAAAATTTCAGTGTGGGAAGGGAGAAAGTAAGCAGTGAATGGGTAGATATGTATTTACAGACACAGAGTAAAGAGTATGAGCTAGAATTGTTTGTGAAGGGGAAAGTAAGTCAAATTGACTTTTTAGTTAGATACTGTTTTGACTAGATGAGACTTTAGAGTAAATATTCACAGAGAGAAAATGGATCATAAAAACATAGTGGTTGACTTGGTAGAAGAAAAACAAGTATAGTTGCTGGAAAATGAACCCCAGCATGTAGTAGAAGATGGAGGCATGGTGTCCAAGAGGAAACTGGTATAGATACCTTTCACTCTCAGGATGTGATAGTTATAAGGTGAGCTTGGAATAAAATATACCTGGCTTCAAATTCCAAATCTGCCACTTGCTATATGGGTAAACTTGATAAGCACTTAATCAGTCCAAGTTCCAAGTTTCTCAGGATTACTGAAACTTTCACACATTATATGAGACAGTAAGTACTCAAAATGGTAGCTATTATTACTAAAAAAGAAGATGGGGACAAGGTAGATATAAATTTGGCAGTAGAGAGTCAAGAGTGAAAGGTATTCCTAACTAAGACCCTTAACTTTCTCTCAAGAAAGGTCAGTGATGAAAGTGCATGCAGTGGGGTGGTTAAGGGACTGAAATAAAGTCAAATAACTGAGAACCTGTTGAGATGAAGGAGAAAGGAAAGTCTGAGGAAAATGAAAATTGATGAACAGCACCAAGGGCCTTGACTTTTCTTCTGTCCTTTAGTCTCTTGCCCTTAAAACTATCTTGCACAGATACACTTGATTAATATTCTCTAAAGGATGCATTTACCATATCACCCCCTATATATGCCTATGGAAATAAGTCAATGCTTCTCTGGAATTTTAGACTATCTGCATCCAGATGTCTTCCTACTATGCCAGCTTTTGCAAATCTACAAGCAAACTGAATTTTTTTTTAAATTTATTTATATATAAATTTCACAACATTGTAATCTCAAGGATTTGCCCCCCCACCCTCCCCTCCCTTTCCCCCCTTTCTCTCCTGCTCATAGTTGTGCGCTTGGTTCATTTTGGTACTTAGCTTGTTTTGACTTTCCTCCAGACTTTTGTTTATTTTTTTCAATATATCCCATACATTAGTGAAACCATTTGGTTTCTGCCTTTTTCTTTATGGCTTGTTTCTGCTAATATGATTTCTTCTAAATACATCCATGTTGTTATGAAGTCGTCAAATTTGTCATTACTATGGAAAGGGGTGTGAAGGATCCTCAAGCTAATGAAAATGGAACTACCATTTGACCCAGCAATTGCTCTTTTGGGAAATCTACCCAAAAGAGACCTCAATGTGGGTACAAAAGGACACCTGTGCCCGAATGCTTACTGCAGCACAATATATAATTGTAAGGTCATGGAAACAACCTAATGCCCCAAAACAGATGACTGGATGAAAAAAATGTGGTATATATACACGATGGAATATTACTCATCAGTTAAAAATGGCAAACTGAATTCTTTTCTGTTTCCCACATAGGTCTTCTAAAGTCTCTATTTTTCGTTCACGGCTCTTCCGTATACCCTCAAACTTAGTCTCAATTCCAGAAATTCAGTTAAATTCAGGTTTTGGAGTCCTGAAGAACTGATTCCATATTAGACTGTGTTGCTGATCAGTCCTATAACCTTGTGAAAAAAACTTTGTTGCTCTGTGTCTAAGTTTTCTTTGTATAAAGTAAGGATAATTATAATGTAAAATGTATAGGGTTATTGGACAAGGTTGCATTAAGGTATGTAAAGACAAAGCAATAGTAGAGCACCTTGCACATAATGGAAAATCAGAAAGTGATATCTCTTATGCACTTATTAAACAGCTATGAATGCTTGTTATACGCTAGCAGTGTGCTAGATTTCATTGATGCAGAGTTGAACAATAAAAACATGTGGAGACCAATAGGTTTATTGAAGGAAAAAATGCCTCATTTAGTGTAGGGGTTGTCAGAATGGCCTATTGAGGAATTGTTATAAGAAATAAATCTTGAAGAATGTGTAGATATTATCAAGTAGTCAAGATATGTAACTTTTTGAAGAGCTTCTGAAAAAGTGAAGAAGCAATCAAAGGCTTGGTTCATTTGCAAAGTAACACAAAGACATCAAGCATTGGTTTGGAATTATCGCTGTGACAGAAGCCTAATCTAAAGCAGAAAAAAATATTGGGGAGTTTTGGATACATGATGGGAAGGGATGCCAAGGGCAGGGATTGGTAAGAGATGCAACCAAATAAGTAGTCATATATAAGGCCATCAAGGGTTTTATTGGTCATAAGAAATTTTAACATTTTCCTACTGGTGCTAGGACTTCATAAAGATAATTGCAACATAATTTATGGGTTACAGAGACATAATTCTGACTATATGAAGGGTGTAAAGGTGGTTAGGCTAGACTACAACAGGTAATTGTTAGATCTAGGGCAGACATTATGCATGCTGAATTAAGGTGGAGACAGTAAGAGATAAACAAGTGAGATTGAGGAATATTTGGATGACAAAAATCAGTAAAATATTATGATTTGCATTTGGAGAAAATAAAGGAGAATAATTAACAGTGATTTACAGATTTTAGTCCTGGGGGCTAGTATATTTTGGTGTATTTGCCTAGTCTCGTTGAGACTGAGAATATAGAAGAAGTACATCTAAGGACCGTAGATGACAAAGCCTGTTTTGTAGATGTTGAATTTGAAGAGCCCAAGAAACAGCTGTGTGAATATTTTCACCAGAATTTTGAATATACAAGTCACAAATCTGAGACAAGATTATATAGTTGTAAATTTGGGAGGCACTTGAAACCAAGTACTTAGATAGCACTTGAAGCCAAGAGGGTGAATGTTATCACCTAGGGAGAATTCATAGACAAAGAGGCAACAAAGAGGGAAACCTGTGAAAATCCAACATTTAGGGAGTAAGAAGATAAAGATAGAACAAAATAAAGAATTGTCTAGAAGAAAATATCAAAACATAGTTTGAGATTCAGGATAGAATGGCATAATAAAAATCAAGGTGGAAGAAAGTTTCAAAAGTGAATTCATCCACAATGTTACATTCTGCTAAGCATTTGGAGTTTAGAGATGAGAAGCATCCATTGATTTGATAAGTAGGAGATTATCATTAACCTTACCACAGAGGAATACTAGGAATAATAAGGAATAAGAGTCAGACTTCAGTAGTTCAAAGGTAGGGGGGGAATAAAAGGAGGAAGTGGAGACCCCAATTTTAAACAACTTATTCTACAAGAGTGGCTATAAAAGAAAAGAAAGGGATTTTCCAGCTTCCAGAAATGCTGCATCTTAAAGACTCATGGGAAATTTTAAAGATGATACAACAAAATTTAAAACCTATTTCTCAGAAAAACATGTTTCACTGATGATGAGCATTCTCTGGAGGTTGATCAAAGAGCTTGCAAAAAGCTGAGAAGCACATATCTAAAAAAATGTATAGAAACTCAATAAGAACAGTGGGAGGTAGTCCCAGCTGTTTATATTTCTATTCTTTTATTTATTTATTTTTTTTTTTTTGGCATCTGCAGATCTGTCCTGAAAAAGGTTTCTGAAATCTAAATGTTTGAGTGTTTTCCCTTACTTCCTTCTATATAGTTTATGGTTTCAGTTCTTACTTCCAAGTCTTTTATTCATTTTGAGTTGGTTTTTATACATGGTGTGAGGAAGTAGTCTAGATTCATTCTTTTGCACATAGCAGTTCAATCTTCCCAGTGACATTTGTTGAAAAGACTATCCTTATTCCATTATATGTTTTTTGATCCTTATCATAGATTAGTTGATCATACAGATGTGGCTTTATTTCTGAACTTTCAATTGCACTGTTAGTGGGAATGCAAACCCGTCCAACTGTTATCGGGGGGATAGGGACACCCCCGTTTAAATTCCTCCTTCCTATGGGTTCTCCCGCCTGCGCGCAGCAGCTGCTCATATATCAAACCTTAACAACTAGATTAGACAAGAGATTTATTTACAGATACGGAAAAAAAAACAAACCGAAAGAGTCCACACCCTCACAAATGTTCCAAACAGAATAGAGCCCCACTTCTGCTCCTCAAGGAGCTTCGTGGGGTTTACCTCAGTCTTAGGGCACTTCTGGTTGGAAGTGCCAGGACCTTGACTCCCAATCCTGTTGCTCCAGTTGGTACCAGATGAATCCAACCAACACAGGCGGGGCTCAGATGGTCTCC
>PVHY01020430.1:0-17730 GCA_004024945.1 Uropsilus gracilis | reverse complement strand
ACTGGAGATGCACCAGGAATTCTCTTCTTCCTTCCTTCATTCCTTCCTTCCTCCCTCTTTTCTTAAGGGAATCTTTCCTAAGCCGTCACCACCCAGCCCTGTTTGCCTCCAGGATGGAAAGTGTTACTCAGCAGCAAGGCCTCTTGCTAATTGTGGGTTTTTAGTTTTATTTCCTATTACCCTCTCGCACGCCTGATGAGATTATTTTACCGGAACTGACACAGCTGGAAGCAGCAGGCATACGTGGAGCCTCTGAGGAGGTGATGCAATTTCATTTTCATTGATCAGAAATCAGCAGGGCAGTAAGTGATGGGAAATTCCATTAGAAGGAAACTCGCAAGCCCTGAGCCTCAACTTCCTCGCCACACCCAGGACCACCCCCCCCCAGGGGTCTTGCTTTCCATTGGACTAAGTCTGAGGTATCTGACTGGGAGAGGAATATCAGCTGGACTTCAACCAATAAGGGCATCTAAACATTTCTCCTGGATGACAGAGACGTCTTCCACATACTCAGAAAAGGCACCCCAAACCCAATCTCCAGGTTGCCTCTAAACTAATGCTAAAAGAACCTCTTTCCAAGAGCCCACAAAGAAGTGAGAAGACCACCAGGGAGGTGTGGTCAATATGTCCCCCAGTCATTCAGAGAGATGACCAGAAGGTAGCTACCATTCACTGAGTGTTCACTGTGTGCCAGGCACTGTGTTAGGCACTCAACACGCACCATCTCTCTGCTCTTCCCGACACTCTAGGATCGATCAACTTTCCTTCTCTTATGCACAAACGAAGCAGCAGAGGGTCAGGGAAGCGAGAGCACACAGCTGGGAACACGCCTTCCTAAGGGTGAGTGCCGACTCACCACCAGCGAAAGAACGCAGGGAGAGAGTCCACGGGGAGCTCACTCACTCTCACTCAAGTCTTAAGCTCAGCGGCTGCACACAGCTGAGTGCTTAACCTGCTCACGTACAACATAGAATGGTTTCTGACTCAGCTGCTTCCTCCATCCTCCTAAACACCCCAGGAACAGCGCACCCTGTGTCCAAGGCTGGAGCCAGAGGTGAATGCTGCAGAAAGCATAGAATGGCTACTGTTTTAGCAGTTAAGATTCCCCCACCCCACCCCCACCTCCCACCCCAACTGTTTGTCCAGCAAATATTGCTTCACTCACCAAAGGTCTATGAAAAAACAACAACAGCGAAGAAACCAGTCAAGAAAACAAGTCCCACAAAAACATCCCTGAGCAGGCAGCTCACCAGACCTCCACACGGGTGGCTCAGCCCTATAAACACGGATCAGGGGAGGGCCAGGCCACAGGCACGAAGTTAAGAACCAGACAAAGAAATGTACTCTGTGGGCCTCATCTGGACACCAAGGCTAGCAAGTCCACCGTGGGAAGCCACGTTGCTGACAAGCCAGTACATCCGCAGAGTGATCTGGGATCCGATGAGGTTAGGAATTTCTTAGTTTCGTTAGGTGATGTGATGCTTCCATGAAGGGGGAGGGAAAAAAAAAAAAAAAAAAAAGATGACGCCTCATAACTTTGATCTTAAAATATGTCAGTCATGAAGAAAAAGAGAACACCGATCTAACGGAAAGGGAAATGTAGCTCAGCCTAAGGTGATGGGGTTCCTTCCATTCTATTTTTACACGTTGTAATTTTTTTCCCCTTTAGAAAAAGCGAGCGAGCAAGCTCTGCCTTGAGACCCAGGTCAAGAACAGCTTGTGACTTTAAAAGAGCAGCGCTGGCTGAGGCCAAGTCGCTCAGCCTTGAGCTGCCACGTTCACGACGAGCCAAGCCTCTTTTCAAAGCCACGTGGGCTGCTCCCATCTTCAGAAGCGCTCAAGGAGTCCCGACGAAGGCTGTTGGGCCCCGGCTCGCTCTACATCTTGCTTTCGAAATGCACCCCTCACTGACCCCAGCTCTGCCCTTGGTACCCAGCTCCTCCGCGCCACTGAGGTTCAGAAGAGCTCTGCAGCCCCTCTGGAGGCAGCCTGGCCGTCGTCTGTGGGTCACCTCGGTGAGCGAGCCTCGCTGAGCAGAAACGAGCCCAGAGCAACGCCCACCAGGGATTATGTAAGAGCCTGATTTCCAGCTCCCAGCCAAAGCCTGGCTAAGAAAAACACACCCAGTGATAAGTTAAAAGCCTCCACTTGTTGCTCTCACGGGTTAAAAAAAAAATACTTTTAAACACGCAGCGGATTTACAAAATAAAGCCATGTTTGCCCACTGCCGTCTCGGAGCTCACTGTCTTTCATCTCGGTATGAATGTTTTATAAGTTTTAATTACTGTGTAAAGTCTGAACTGAGTGGCTTCCCACTGGGATGGTCCTCTGGTGCCGCTCTCGAAGGGGCGGGCCCACCGGCCAGGGGGTTCCTTGCCACCCGCAAGTCCACACGCACACATCCCCAGGCTGCAGGCTCGAAGAAATCATCTTGGCGATGAGCACGGATCGCAGGTGGCATCGGCCTCCCCAGGAACGAATAACAGCGCCCCTCCCTCAATGAACGCAGCAGTGGAAACACTTTCCAGACAACTCACATTCCCTTCTCATCTGCCCTCCACTATATACTGGGCTTGTTCGGGAGCCAGCATGGGAATCACAACCCAGACTGCACAGCTTTAAAAAAATGTCATCCATGAGTCATTCTTTCCCAAGGTCACCGGCCGGTTAGCAGCAAATCAGGGACCAGGACCCGGTCTGTCTCCGGGTTTCTACTCCCTTTTCGCTGCGAAACCATCACTTCCTGAAACAGCCACCGTTCCAAAGCCTCCCAGGACCAATTCATCTTCTAACTCAGAAGCAAAGCTGACTACACCAAGCACCCAGAAAAGTTATTTCCTTGGTCACACCTGAAAAGCACTGCAGGCGGACAGACAGCCAAATCTGGAGCTGCTCCCTGCAGCCAAGAACCCTGAGGGGAGACAGTCAGTCTAAGCTGAGGGGTCAAAGAGGCCCTCTGAGGCCTGGAGAAGGAATCTGGAGGACCCCTCCACTTTGAGGGGCACTCTCCGCAGCTTCCTGAGGCAGGAGCCCTGCGGGGTCTCCTGGCACCCACGCAGGTGTGTCCCCCCTCACTGCCCTTCTCTTCAAACCCGTGGCCAGCGTTCTTCTACGCCTATCCTGGGCCTCACCACGTAGAACCTGCTGCCGTCCATCTGCTGCCTAGCCTCAGGGACTTGATTTCTTGGTCCCTCCCCACCCAAGTCCTCCAGCCTGACACCCAAACACCTGGGACCCCTCATTCCCCCACCCCAGCTGCCCCATGCTCAGTGGGCAGCTCTCACCTTATCTATCACTGCTGGCTGGCTGCCCCCACAGCTGGTAACCGTCAACGCTGGCACCCTCCTGGAGAAGGAAGCCATCGGCTGTACCCTGGCAAGGAGGGCAGGAAGGCGGTTGGTGCCAACCCAATTCACTCTCCTTCTAGCCCAACTATTGCCACCTCCTGCTCCCCCCCACTTCCTCCTTCACGCCCCCAAAGATTCCAGTGAAACTCTCCGACTCTGCAAACCGATTCATGCATGGAGCGGATGGCTTCTCCTTCCAAGCCATGGCAACTCAGGTGAAACAGCACCTGGGCTACTGGGGTCTAAACCCCGAAGACCCCGGGGCTGATCTCCACTTGAGGCAGAGTCTCTGGATGCGGGAGGCACGCTCACCGCCAGGCTCTCACACAGATTCATGTTCACCCCACTATTCCCATGCATCACATTCGCACCCACACGCACACACAGACTTCTCATTTAAAACCCATCGGAGAATAGTAAAAGGGAAGCAGAGAGCCGACACAGGCACTTAACGCTCCTACTACTGGCAAGACCGAGTCCTCAGAGCTCCTCCCTCCTCCCAGCTCATTCCCAGCTGCTGGCCCCGGCCCAGGAGCCGCCCAGACCCCAATCTGCTCAGGGTTCGAGAAGGTCAGGGAAGCTTGAACCGCACCGGGAACTGCGGCCGGCAAGGGGAACAGAATCTCCGGTGGCACCAAAATCTACAGTCCGCAGTCATGGCACCATCCCCCCCTCTCCCCTCAGACACCAGCTGAACCAGAGGGAGCTGAAGCCCTGACTAGCTGCTCCCCGGTAAGAGGCGTCTCTCTGAGGGCGACACGTGGGTGCAGAGCGAATGCTCAGGGAAGTCCAGGGAGGTCAGCGGTGAGAGGGCCTCCATGCCACACAAGGCCGGGCCCCGGGGGGCTGAGGAGAAGGAGGCGAGAGGGCCCAGGACACAGCTCGGAAGAGAATCCCGACGTTCCTTCTTAACGTTCAAACTCCCGAGTCAAAGCTGAAAGCCCACGGCTGTAACTTTACAGAACGTAAACTTTGCCGAAAAAGTTGACAAAAGGCGCCTTTCGAGACGTTGCATGAGCTGACGACCCTTCCTGCTGTCGGGTGCCTTGAGAGAAAAGCTGAGTGTGACTCGCCTGACCTGCTGGTAGATGCCAGAGCTGGTCCGGGGCTGGGACCAGAACGGGCTGCCACCCACCCATGGAAGGCCTGGGCCCTGCCAGCGGAGCAGGGGTTAATGGAAGCTGACCGCAGCACAGTTGTTAAGGTAATCAATACCACTGAGATACTAAAGCAGCATAAGCCGCAATATTGATTGCCAAGCAGATGATAAAACTGTTTATTATGATGATTGCAGAGTCCCTGCAAGAGGCCCCAGAGCTTCCTAAAGCTGTTTACAAAACGAATCAAGACTGGCCATTTCAAGATCTCCCATCGGAAGGACCCCCTCCACCCACCCCAAAAGGCGGACCTCACCCCAGAGCTCCACTCCCAGCCTGCCAGGGGTGTGGCCGGACTCTGAGGAAAGGCTGCTCCCTCAACACCCTCCCTTGCCTCCAGCGTCAGGAAAGGGAGGACGGAAGTGCGGCCACCCAGACACTCACACTCGGGGCGTTGCGATTTCCTCCTCAGCGTCCGCCACGTGCTAATTACGGGGCATTATTGATAGAGGGGCCAGTGGGCTAACAGCCATTTGTTATGACACGTTTAAGAAACCACATCACCTTGGTTTGTAATTAAAACTTCTCTGGAGAACCTGGTGGCCATAGAACTAACTGGCTGAGCACAGTCAGACGCCGATTGGAGAACATATCTCCACCCACACACCTCCACAGAGACAGGGCTGGCTCGACGGGGCCCAGGTTCCAAGTTCTGCGAGACCTGAGGCTCCAGCGCGGCTCGGGCCAGGGTGACAATGACCTCTTCTTGGTGACAAACACCCCAGCTCTCTGGACCAATGGCATCGTCGCCCGTGCAGGGATACTAAGGTCTAGAGGGACTGGCTGAATGAGGAGATTCTCTCCACAGAAGTGGACTCACAGGAAGGATCATATTCTTCAAACAGATGGAGGGAAAACCCACTGGACCCTGGGCTATAGTCAGGATGGCTACAGTCAGGATGGCTACAGTCAGGATGGCTACAGTCAGGATGGCTACAGTCAGGATGGCAGCCCTTTGCCAATGTACAGAAAGTGAAGCCGGACGTGGTGGTGCGCGCCTGTTGTCCAATGCACTAGGAGGCAAGAGGCTTAGGATAGCTTGAGTTCACGGGTTCGAGACTACCCCGGACAACATAGTAAGACCTGGTCTCCAAAAAGCAGCTGGGCGCTGTGGTGGGTGCCTGTAATCCCAGCTACCTGGGGGGCTGAGGTTGGGGATCGCTTGAGTCCACGGTACTCCGGGCAACATAGCAAGACCTAACCTCAAAAAAACATATATATAATATATATAACATATATACATATAAAATATATATAATATACATATATATGTATATTATATATATACACACACACGGAAAGTATGCTGTCAGAGTGTGCAACTGGAAAAAGAGAACGGAGGTTTCGAGAAGAATTCAGCATCCATTCTAATAGCGATGAATAGGCAAACTGCAGGCCTCATTTGCCCCTCAATAGCTCATTCAACTCTCAGATCACAGCAAACAATATGATTTTACCTGAAACAGAATTCAACTGGACTTGGCCTTCAAAGCCACCTTTGCAACTCAAGGGGCATTCCCGCGAGAGTGGACGGTGCAGAGAAAGGTGACTGGAGGCAGCTTTTCTTGCCTTTTGCTTTCTCTCGATGGAAGCGTGGAGAAATGGCTTATCTGCCGCCACCACCACGTTGGCTTGGGTAGGAAGCCCTACCCTTCTTCCAAGTCTCTCCCCCTTCAGCTGCACCAGCAGCCCCACAAGGTCACTGCCCACAGGGCCCGCCTTCAAGGCTGGGACCAGCAGAGACACGCAGCTCCTTTGCAGACACCTGTCTGCTCCGCCTACTCCCAATCACACCGAGATCAGGAGACTGGAGCCAGTTTTATGCGGAGCATAATCCCCTTGCCAAAGACCTTGCCATGAACTCACAGGTACCACGGCATAGCTGGAAGGGATGCACCGAGTGAGGTTAGCTTAACCTGGTTACCTGCTCTTACAGGAACTACTTGGCAACTGGGGCCAACGGGAGAGCTGGGGTTTCCCTGCGATTGCATCTCATGAGCGATGCACACCTCGGCAGAGTGGCAGGAGACACACAATCCCCAACAACCAAACTCCACGCTGGAGGCCTTCCTCACGCACACATGCCTATGGGGGAAGGGGGGGGTAGATGGGAAGGGGGCTGAGTTAACAAACACCTTCCTGGATCTGATGCCCAAAGAACATGGAATATTAAGCGTGACTAACTCTGCTGTTCCCTTGACCTCGCTCACACATTGACGCTGTACTCTCAACAGGAACGCCAACAAAAAACAGCCCCTAAGAATGAGATGGTCCACACTTGGACACCCGCCCACAACGGCCGACCAGGCCGGCCTAAGTGCTAAGAACCATTTAGGAACATTGTAAACCATTAGGGCCATTAGCTCTAATTTGACCTCAACAAAATAAATCAAACCACTAGGAACAAATTTAGAAGCTTTCCAAAGTCAAGTTCTGAAACCCTAAAAGGCTCACTCCCTAGCACAGTCCACGGCCGGGAACAAATGGCCAGCCTCCCGCTCCTCTCCCCGGAGCTGACCTTCCCTGCAGCTGGCCCCGGAACCTGACTCCACCTGCCTCTCACGCCACCAGGGCCGGAGGCCATGACTGGCACGCGTTGGCCTGCCAGTGAGGACCCATTTCCCATCACTGTTTTAGGAGACTCAACCTTCTCCTCAGCATTGATGATTCCGGTCTGTCCTGCTCGGAATGGCTCATCAGGGTTCCCCAGCCTCTCTGCCTGTCACTGGATAGGTATCACATACAGGAAGAGCGATGATGCCCCCAGCACATTAGTACAAGTGTCAACACAGGAAATAACTTTCCCCAAACTTGCAATCAGCAGCGCACGCTCGGTGCATTTAAATTGCAAAATCATCTGAATTTTTCCATCCATATTCTTCACTGATAATTACTTACTGCATTGTTTTTTTTGTTGTTGTTTTTTTTTTTTTTAAATACTGATGGCACTGCTTCGACAAAGCAGGAAGTGAAATAAACTATGGCATCGACGAACTCCACCAGCTATGGGAGCCGGAAGCTAAGAACAGGCCCGCGAGACAAGCAGGCACCCACATGCTCAAGTCAAGAACCTCTGCGTTGAGTAAACGCTCCAAGCCTACGGCACTGTCACTGCAGGCACCCTGGGCGGCGCAGCAGGGAGAAATCCGCGAGGGTGTTGGCAGAACAAGTTAGCAGTAACCGGAGAAGCGGGAGGCAGCCGAGAGCGTCCTCTAGCCGCAGAGTCTGGATTGCTAAAAGCTGAGTAATCCTTTCCAGCTCCACCCAGCATGAATTTCCAGGTATCAAATTATATGTTAATTGCACAAAGTTATAAGAAGGGAAGTGGTGTTAGTCAGCACCCCGGGGGTGGAAGTTCAGGAGCTGAGTTTTGCAAGGCATGCTTGGTGCACAGGTCTGAGGCTCCAGGGTCTGTGGAGGGGGAGGGACATGAAGGACAGTGGTGACCAGCAGTCAGGAAGCCCCATGTTCTCTCTCCAAACCCTTCCGCCATGAGACAAGTAGGACTTTCACAGTCCAACATTTTAGGGTGTATTAGGTAGGGGTGTTTCGTTTCCATACGTCTGTCACACAAACCAACATGTGGGCCGGGCATGGGGGCACGTGCCTGTAAGCGGCAACTTAGGAAACCGCAGCAAGGACCAAGGATCGCGGTTCAAGTCCCAACCAGGGCAATGTAGTGAAACCTAGTTGCAAAAAATTAGCTGGGCGTAGTGGCGCATGCCTGGGAATCACTTGAGTCCACAGGATCGAGACCACCCCAGGCAACATAGCAAGACCTAGTCTCATAAAAAAAAAAAAAAGGACCCTCAGGAACAGACTCTCTAGCAGGTTCCCTGAACTTTGAGGATGCTTTCCCCTCTCCATGTTCCTGTTAACATCCACCAGGAGAATGTTTCGATAAAGATCGTTTTGAGAGGTGGTAGATTACCCTCAGTCGTCAAACCCAGATGGGCCTGGATGGGCGGGTCACTAAGGCCTCCTCCCAAGTGCCAGCGGGCAGGTGTAGAGTCAAGAAAACCACACGAAGGCTGGGTAAGGTGGCACGTGCCTGTAACGACAGCCTATAGAGTCACGGCTGGGACTGGGGACCACGGTTCGAGACCCGCCCGGGGTAACATAGCAAGACCTAGTCCCAAAAAATAGCTGGGCGTGGTGGCGTGCCTGTAGTCCCAGCTACCTGGGAAGTGAGGCTGGAGACTGCTTGAGTCTGTGGTACCCCGGGCAATATCAGCCTGTGGTTCCATAGGCAAAAATAGCGAGACCTACTCTCAAAAAAAAAAACCACCAACAAGTCTAGGTCCCATGCAGATCACTGGTCCAGAGTGGCACGCACACCCCTCACTGCAACAGTGCGGGGAAAGAAAGGGCCATGGACGGAACTGGGCAGGGTGCCACCTCCCAGCAGGGTCCCTTGGCGGTAGCAGGGTCCCTGGGTGCCACCAGAGGGCTAGGGGTGGCACAGTGTCTTCCTGGGTCCCGAGGTGGGGGAAACTCGGTGTACCAGGGCCGAGATGGAAACGTGGAGTTCCCAGTGCCTGTCTAAGGGGCAAGAACTTTTATCAGTGAACACATCGTCCCGGCCCCCACCCACCCAGCCGCACGTGCTGATCTCCTGATGAGGAGGGAGAGCCAGGCGAAGTCCAGGCCTGTCCCAGCCACGGAGGAGCCGTGAGGACCCCAGGGCAGCTGCTCAGGGAATTCAGAGGAGACCCACCCAAGCAGAGCTGAGCACGCTTTGCTTTCCAATCCTGCTCCTGTCAAGTGACCTTTCCCTAATGGGCCCAACAGTTTGGGGCCGGGTGGACACTCGCAAAACACCTTGAAGGCCACCCATGGCCAAAGCCCTCACACACAGCAGAGGACGGCACAGCCGAGCCAGGGGGCAACTTGACCAACCTGGGGTCTGCCACCTGCGCGGTGGGTGTAGGCCTGTGTGTGCCTTCTGCGGGCTGAAGGACCAGTGAGACAAGATGGGGAAGTGCCTGGCAGAGAAGGGGCTTACTCAGGTCAGCGATTGATGCTTAGGCACAGAGACAGGGAGACAGAGACGGAAACAGAGAGACAGATGGAGACAGAGAGATGGAGACAGAGAGACAGAGACAGAGAGACAGAGATGGAGACAAAGAGACAGAGACGGAGACAGAGAGACAGAGATGGAGACAGACAGAGACGGAGACAGAGAGACAGAGTCGGAGAAAGAGAGACAGAGTCGGAGAAAGAGGGAGAGAGAGAGAGAGGGAAGGAGAGGGGAGAGGGGAAAGGGAGAGAGGGAGAGAGGGAAAGAGAGGGGAGAGGGGAAAGGGAGAGAGAGAGAGACTGGGCTCCTTTCCTCTGCCTAAGAGTGAATGAAGAGCACATCCTCATAGCGCAGGCCTCCATCTGGTAGAGCACAGCACAGGGCTTGAGCACAAGGGTCCACTGGAATCCTCACAGGTGCGTTCCCGCCCGACCCACGAGCGCCAGCACAGTCCCCGGATGTTCACAGAAAGCACAACAGGAGTATTTCTGGAGAGCATCGGTATCCACTTGGGGCTTGAGCTGACACCAACCCGTGACCCTCCAGTGCCTGGGACAATGCTAGAGCAGGGACTCGGGGCTTGAACAGGGCACCCACGGAATGACAAATGGTGAGCGTGTCACAGCAGTGCAGCAGGCTGGGAGAGAAATGGCGCCCCAAGTTTGAGGGAATCTCTTTGACCCCACTCTGCCTCTCAGAGGCCGTGGCTGAATGCATCTTTCCAGAAGTTCACCACTAAAAGTCCCCCACTGGCAGTTCTTGGTTCCCTCCATGGGACTCTTTCTTTCTTCTCTCTGGCATAACCAAGTCTCTCCATGAAAGGGCTCTGCCACCCCAGCCTCTCGGGCTCTGTGTGGAGGCTTCTAGCCTCCATGACCCCTTCAACCGTCAATGGCACACCTCCCTCTCCCATCCCCCCACCGTGAGGCCCCTGCAGCCTGGACGGGCTACCCAGCCTTCTCCCCCTAATGCCTTTTTCCTGGTACAGCTCTCACAAGAGGGCTGTTCAGCGAGGGAACCTCAGGTTGACCTTTGCTGACAGGCTCGGGCTCCCTCTGTAAACTGATCTAATGTGAGGCGGGGTAATTAGCCACCGCGCAGTAATTGCAGCTTCTAACTATGCAGGACCAAGACTACAAAAATTCCCCGGGGGGCCCTGCCAGGGACCCCAACCCACACAGAGGCATCTGCTTGCAGCCAAAAGGAAGGACTCAGCAACATTTCTGAGGGAGGCCAGCACTTTTCCAGGTTTTAATTAAAGTGGGACCGAGCAAGGAGACAGACAGCTAGGAAAGGAAATTACTGAATTAGGGAGAGGGGGTTGAGAAGGATCCGTGGCCTGCCTGAAGAAGCCCAGTCAGGGATTGGAGAAGACAGCCTCCAACAAGAAAGCATGGACAGACCACAAATAAATAGAGACTGGCTGCCCAACGCAAGGTTAACACTGAAAACCTACCAGCACAGTTCGCCTGGTCCCAAGAACACAGTCCCTCACCCAATGAAAGGACACTGCCACAGGAAAGAAAGAGACTAATGGAGCCGGGCAGCGTGGCACGTGCCTGTAAGCGACAGCCTATGGAGTCGCGGCTGGGATTGGGGATCACGGTTCAAGACCTGCCCAGGGCAACATAGTGAGACCTCGTCCCAAAAAAATAGCTGGGTGTGGTGACGCGCGCCTGTGATTCCAGCTACCTGGGAATTGCTTGAGTCTGTGGTACCCCTGGCAATGTGAACCTGCGGTTCCATAAGCAAAATCAGCGAGACCTAGTCTCAAAAAAAAAGAGACTAAGGGACTTAACACAGACTAGCAAGCAACAAAGAGTAGGGTGTGAGAGAATGGAGGGGGTATCTGAGGGAGGGGGGAAGGTATCCCAAAAACCATTGACTTAGATTATGACTTAAAGAATAATAAATAAAATTAAAAAAAAAGAAGAAGCCCATTCAGGAAACCTGCAACTCTCCAGGCAGATGGCCATGAGCGAGAAACTGGCCCTTCAGCCCAGAAGGAACCCCGTGAGTAGCCTTAAAGAGGCAGCACAAAGACACGTGGAAAGGCAGGACACACAGTGAGAGCTTGCTGCACCCCCAACCTGCCCCCAGCATAGCCCCCCCCCCTTTGCCCACTCCACTCCAAACCACTCCCCTCCACAGACAGCGTGGCCACCCCTGTATTCAGCTTCAAAAGCTCTGGAAGCCAGGCCCCGGGATCTACCCTACGGGATCTGAATGATCAGCTGCTCCGATTTGGACAGTCCGCCAGCCCTGCCCAGCAGGCTGGCTCCGTGAGCGGCTTCAGAGGACCATGCAAAGTCCCTGCAGAGAAACTAAAAGGTAAGCACTTCCACGGACAGCAGACGGCTGCATCCGGCCTCTAAAAATAAACACAGCCCAAGAGGGAGCATGGTTGGGAAGACTGAAGAATCGCCCCTCCTGCCTGCGAGACAGGACAGGACAGGAGCGGTTGTCCGGCATATGACGGTCTGCTTCACCCTTCCAGAGGATCCCCTGGTCTTCTCAGCCCCACCTCATCCCAACACCCCCATCTGCGTGGCCTTCAAGTAGTGCACTGCTCAGCTCAGCCATTAGCCGTTAACTCCCGACCCTCTTTCCTCAGGAGAGGCGGCCAGGCCGGGGGCACGGCAGCTTTGGGCCAATCTGAATGACCCCACAGACTTCCTCCAGCACCACTGCCTCGGCCACCACGCCGCCCAGCGCCCCCAGAGTGTTCCACGTGGACTGGGTCCTCTGCGATGAATCCAGTTGCCAAAATCCGAGTAGAACGAGCTGATGACACTCATTCACCCTCAACTTCCTTCTCCAAACAATTAATACACTTAATAACTCTGGTCCCAAAGACGGGCTCCTGAGACACCCCTCGATTAACCTCTCCCCGCGCCAAGCAGGGGTCTCCACCAGCATTCTTCTGTTCTTTATCACTTAATCATTTCTTAATCCACAACAAGGACTCCATGCCACACTGTGGTTTTGTTCTCGCTTAATCTTTTATGAGGGACCTTATCAAAAGCTTTTAGAAAATACAAGTGAATTTTGCCTACCAGGTCATCTTTATTATGTTAGAGTTCTTTACGCAGAAATTACAGGCCTTACCGATGTCAATGAATATTCAAGACTCCACACTCAGCCGGGCCTGCGGGTCTGTCTCCGGGTCCGTGTAAGGCAGGGTCACCATCTGCAGAAAGCCCCAGGTCTGCCCTAGGACAGACCGGTGACCCTCCCTCCAGGGGGGACTTCCCTTTGCCCCTGAGACTTTCTGGACCAGCTGAAACTGAGTCCATGCTGCGTACCCAACAGGATACACAGCGAGAAACAGAAGCGAAAACCAAGGAGCGGAAGCCGCTGGATCAAAGATGCTCTGGCCACGGCAGTGCGTCGGCTCCCTACTCTCTCTACCTTCTCCAGGTAGGCGGCTGGTAGCAGCAAGGTCTGCCTGCCACGCAGCTGGCCTGCACATCTGCAGGGTGCTAGGCATAGCTTCCTGACACTGGTACCGTTCAGGTCGTCTCCTCACACCTGCGTGTTGTTGCCATTATTTCTAATGAGCACTCTGCAACAGACCCAGCCCAAACGGAACAATTAGGGAGGCACAAGGGATGGGGAATTTCCTGGTTATCAAAAACGATGTTCTTGGCAGGTTTCAAGGCAAAGCATCCTGTCAAATACACATCTATCTTTTCCAGAGCTGCCTTTGGGCGGGGTTCAGCAGTCACGGTGCACTTCTGAAACCCCCATCAGAAAGTCTTCCCATCCAGTAAAGGGAAAGGGTAACAAGGGATGCCCCTGCGTGCTGACATGTGTTCTGAGCATCAGGGAAATCCTCAGGCCTCACTGCACAGGTGCCAGTTCCCAATGCCACCTCGAGTCCCAGGCTGTACTCTAGTTACCAGAAATAGACTGGGTTCCCGGATGAGAATGGCTGCCTCTTCCCCGTGGCATCGTAGTGAAATGAACAAGACCAGCAAACAGCACAGGCTACAGAATACTGGATAATTCTACAGTCTTGAGGAGGGCTGTCACATCAGCTCCTAGCTGAACATGTATTAAGAGGCTCCCCCCCCCCTCAAAGAATGCCTCCATTCACCTTTCCAACCAGGGCGCCCTAGTGGACAGAGAGGGAACTGCAGATCCAGCGGCTCCATTATGGCCAGGCTACAGTCCAGCCTGGACTTAATGAGCTCTTGCAAGGAAACAGGAAGTCTATAAAGTAATTTAAATAACTTCCAGTCTTGAAATAAAGGAAATTAAAGCGCTGGCACAAACCTCTCTGATGGCTACCCTTTTTTTGTCTCTCCAATCACATTCACATCTGCAGCTGTCCCATTCCTCCCTCCAAGGCTAGCCCCCAAATTCTTCCAATAGGCTACACCCCAAGGCTGGCAGTGCACCTCAGACCTTGCCTGGCTTCTGCAGAAGCTGCAGGCTGTGGGACTCGGCTCGGAGTGTAGCAGGAATACGAGACGCTGCCCTTAGATCCCCGGCCAGCACGGCCACCCCCTAAAGGCCGATGTGAGCAAATCAGGCTAATGTCACTGGGCATCCGTAACTCAACATCAACACAGGTAGCTCTGGTCTGGTCAGATGACCTCCGAGATTAAGAGGGTCACAAGAGAACTGTGCAAAGTAAAAATGCAAATAAATTTCTCCATTTTCCATGGAAGAGGCCTTGTGCTAGCCTGGCCTTCCTCTTCACTCTAAGTAGCTACTCATGAGTTCCCCCCAGGTTTCTGGGTGCAGATACTTGTGTGGATCGCTAGTAGTCCCACTGGCCATGGCTGTGGGCGGGGTCTCTGGTTCTTATCTTCCGTAAACCAGTGTGCGGACTCCCCCACCAGCTCCAGGCCCATCCTTCATCACAGGCCAGAATCTACAGCCCGGGGAGTTACCCCTTCAGCCTCAATTACCCATCTGCTACCAACCACCCTTCCACTCCACGGAAAGCGATGAGCTTGGTAAGAAGATCTGCAAGTGGCTATGAGTCTAGAAGAGGGTTGGGGGCCCGGGTCCCCCCCGGCCCCACTGCACAGAAATGGCCCACCCGCTTTCTCACCGTAAGAGGCGCTACCCACCCTGTGAAAGGGAAGCCACAGTCACCATGGCGGTTTCACCTGGTGAAGCTACTAGGCCGCTGGGCGCTGGAGGCTGCTTCTGGCTGCAGTGAAGTTTACTTTATTGATAATCATCAGCCAGCTCTAGACTGGTCTGACCAGTACTCTGGAGGTCGGATCACAAGAGAAAACAAACTTAGAAACAGCTTTAAGGTCAATCTCTTTTTGCCAGCCCTCCAGATCCACTGACAGCTGGCATGGGCGCCCCCGACCCCTGGCTGACAGCAAGGTCAGACCCTCTGTGATGGTGAGTGCATGCCCCCCCAGCCACTGGGCAGGTGGGCAGGCGTCATGGGGTGCTCTTGAAACAGAACCTCCAGGCCTTGCCCCGAAGGGAACCCTCCCAGCCCCAAAAGGAAATCACACACAGAAAGCTAGCTGCTTTCCAGAAAGGCAGGTGCAATAGCCTTGCAGCTTCACAGACACATTCTATGACACACTCCTTCTCCCCGTCCACGGCGGCGGGGTCAGCGCTTCATGCCACCGTTTGCTCCAGGAACGCATGGAGAGAGGACTACAGGACTCGTGGGGGCAGGGGCGGGGGTGTTCCAGAGGTGTGCTTGAGCAACAGCTGTCTGCCCCGAGAGACCGTGTCTTTGAGCAAACGCTCTTTACCCTGGAGGACTGCCTCACGCTTGCGTAATCGCCCTCCCCCCCTCACCTGCGGCCTTGGCACGGGAGGCCTGAAGCCTCTGTGCAGCCGATGGGCCAGTGGCACTCGGGTCTCTAAGTATGCAGAGCAGCTCACCTTCCTGGCCACGACATGACTCGGCCCTTTACAGCCAACCTGCCGTCAGCTGGACAGATGGACAGAGGGACACAGTCTGATGCCACCTGTCTAGAGAGGGCTCATCTGACAGGCATACACACCCCATCTCCCACGGCAGTGTTCACAGCACCCCCAACAGGAGCCAGAGCCCACTCTCCACAGGCTCCCCAACCTAAACCCAGGCCCGAGACAGAGTTCTGCTCCTCCCGTCCGTCCTTCTCTAAGATGGCAGCACACATACAGCCCTCGGCTTCCTAGGAGCCACATTAAAAAAGAGAGGGAAGCAACAGGTGAAATCCACTGGCATCTGGTTTATTTAAGGCAGCAAGTTCAAAATACGAGCCCCAATGTGACCCACCTAGCGTTGTTATGGGCTCTCTTCTCCTCGGTGACCTGCAAAGTCCCCAAGAAGCCTGGCAAGGCCTCAGCTGATGTCCAGCCACGTGGCGCTGGGGGGGTGACCCCCCCCCACTAAAGCATCACCAACATCCACTGCTGAGAACCTTCCAGCAGTCATTCATGCTCACTGTTCCCACTCTCAGGCGTCGCAGAACTCAGCCTGCGCCGGGCTTCTTCCCCACAGTCTTCACCATCACAGGAAGGGTGACAAGTCAAGAAGTGAAACTGGCCGGGCCCAGAGAGGATGGACTTTCAAGGACTCGAGCACAACTCATCAGACTGGCTCACCCTTCAACCAGACGCCGGGTGTCACGATTGAAAAACCCACGTGATTCCGTGACCTGAAAGGTCAACAGCTTCACCGAAGCGAGTCTCGAACCCTGTGGAGGCCGCACACACAGCCGTGTGCTCCCCATGACCAGGCTTCACGGAAGACCATGCTGAAGGGTGTCTGCCCTGGAGGCCCCAGACGCCTACACACCCCATGCACGAACTGACACAGAAGGAGCCACAGAGAGGCCTGCAGATTCCTAGGCCAGGAGGAGACATGGGCCAAGCCTGCAGACCTGGAAAGGACTATCAGCAGCAGAAGACATCTTCCCTGGACTACAAGAGGCTGAGGCAGCAGAAAGGTCCGCTGGGCCCAGCCCCAGGTCAGAGGGAGACCAGGTGACAGCAAGAACCATAACCCAAGCACCATGATGCATCCTTCCTGAGGGCGGCACCCCTCCATGCTGCGAGGAAACCGGGGTCTGTAACAGCGCATCCCCAGAGGCCACAACGGGGGTCCCACAGGAGCCAGCAGACATAGGGTGCAGCGGAAGCTCCCGGTCACCTCCTTTCCCAACGCTGCCATCCGTGCCCACTCAGAGGGGTGGAAGCCACAGAGGCCAACCGAAACACCGAGAGAGGCATTTATTTCTGGCCCGCTGTTGGGGCTTCAGGCATGAGAAGGTGCGCACGGCGCTTGAAGGAAAGGCTGGAACAGGCTGAGGCCGGGACTTGATCCAGAAGCCCCCAGGGACAGGCCTGGCTCCCGAACCTGGAAACGCAGAGGGCTGCAGTCCAGCAGGTGGAAGACTCCCTGGGCTGGGAGGAGAAAGGAGGAGGAGCCATCCTGTCAACACCCTGCTGTTCTCGACTCCCCGGCCAGGGATCCCCCAGCCGCTCCCCAGGGCACCGGGGAGAGCAGCAGGGTCGGAAAGCAGGGAGAGAGGAAGGAAGGAGGCGGCTCTTCTGGGGCACTGATGGGTGTGAGCCCCAAGCATTAATTAAAAAGCCATCGGGGAACAATGGCCTTTTCAGATTGGGAGCCTGGTCGGCACAAAGCTCAGCTTGTTCTAGGGGGAGGTCTCTGCTTCAAAGTTTTTTCCTTACTCATTTCCGAGGGCTGTGGCCATGTCTGGCACCCAGCTCGGCCCATTGGAGCGTCCTCAGCCAGAGGCTGTGCCAGCAGGGCGCCCCATTCCACGGGTGGGGGCGGGCAGATCCAATGCGGGGTGACCTGAGGAAGCCGTCCTGCTCCAACCCACATGCTCCCCAGGGCACTCCCGGGCGTTTCCCTGAATAGCTGCTGGACCTACGGAAACACACTGGAGGCTTCCACGGGCCGCACGCCCGCCTCCCTCTCCGGTCATGCTAGACGCGCCGCACCCAGCGGCCCAGGCGGCCCAGGCTGAGGCGTCACGGGTCCTGCAGACAAGGCCACAGGCTGGACTGGAAGAAGCCGGTGGGTGGACATGAGACCGTGCACAACACCCCCCACCACCGCCCCCCCGCCTCATCACCACCAGCTCAACCCAGTCCAAGTCTTCCCACAAGCCCACAGACTGGCCTGGCGTCTAAAACCGGGTAGGGATGCAGGCAGTGGCGGGCACCTGAACAAACCATGGCCTATCTCAGTCCTTCGAGCCCT
>PVHY01020429.1:0-25576 GCA_004024945.1 Uropsilus gracilis | reverse complement strand
TGTTGAACCATCCTTGTGCCCCTGGGATAAATCCCACTTGGTCATGGTGAATAATGCTTTTTATGCATCGTTGGATTCGATTTGCTAGTATTTTGTTTAAAATTTTTGCATCTGTGTTCATTAGGGAAATTGGTCTATAGCTTTCTTTCTTAGTGCTGTCCTTATTTGGTTTTGGTATGAGTGTGATGTTTGCTTCATAGAATGTGTTTGGGAGCTTCCCTTCTTTCTCAATTTTTTGGAAGAGTTTTAATAGTATTGGTGTTATTTCCTCTTTGAATGTCAGGTAGAATTCATTTGTAAAGCCATCAGGTCCTGGGCTCTTGTTTTTAGGAAGAGTTTTTATAACTGCTTCAATTTCACTGCTTGTGATTGGATTATTTAGACTCTCTATTTCTTCTTTGTTCAATTTTGGGTAGTTGTATTTTTCCAGGAATTTATCCAGATTGTTGAATCTGTTTCCATATAGATGTTCATAGTAGTCTCTGATTATCTTTTGGATTTCTTTTGTGTCTGTGGTGATTTCTCCTTTCTCATTTGTGATTCTATTTATTTGGGTCTTTTCTTTGTGAGCTTTGCGAGGGGCTTGTCAATTTTATTTATTTTTTCAAAGAACCAGCTCTTAGTTTTGTTGATCTTCTGGATTGTGTTTTTGGTCTCTATGTTATTTATTTCTTCTTTTATTTTTATTATTTCTTGTTTATTTGGGCTTTGGCTTTTCTTATTGTTATTTTTCTAATTTTTCAAGTTGGGATATGAGGTTTTTTCTTTGGATATTTTCTTGGTTTTGATATGGGCCTGTATTGCTATGCACCTTCCTCTTAGATATGCTTTTGCTGAGTCCCAGACATTTTGGAATATTGTGTCTTCTTTGTCGTTTGTTTCAAAGTAGGTTTTAATTTCTTCTTCAATTTCTTCTGTTACCCATTCTTCATTTAGTAGCATTTTGTTCAGTCTCCATGTATTGGATATTCTTCTTGCTTTCTCTTCATTGCTAATTTCTAGTTTGATGCTTTTGTGATCAGAGAAAAAAGTTGGTATAATTTTGATTTTTGTGTATTTGTTCAGGTTTTCCTTGAGTCCTAATATGTGGTCAATTTTAGAGAAGGATCCATGTGCATTTGAAAAGAAGGTGTATTCCCTTTTTGGGGGGTGCAGTGTCCTGTAGATATCTATTAGGTCCATTTGGTCTAGGTCTTCCTTTAAAGCTTTTGTATCCTTGTTTAGCTTTTGTTTTACTGATCTGTCTTTTGGTGAGAGTGGGGTATTAAAGTCTCCTACGACATATGTATTTTCGCCAATATTTGTTTTCCATTCTGCTAGCAGCTATCTTATGAATCTTGGTGCTCCCTCATTTGGTGAATATGTTTAGTGAATATGTTTATAATTGTTAAGTCTTTTTGGTGAGTTGAACCACGTACCATTAGGTAGTGTCCGTCTTTATCCTTTGTCATTTTTTTATTCTGAAATCTGCTTTATCTGTTATAAGAATGGCTACCCCTGCCTTTTTTTTGTTTGCTTGTAGAATTGTTCTCCATCCTTTCACTTTCAATCTATGTTTATCTTTAGGGATTAGATGTGTTTCCTGGAGACAGCAGAATGTTGGGTTCTCTCTTTTGATCCAGTCTGCAACTCTGCGTCTTTTGATTGATGAGTTTAGACCAGTGATATTTACAGTGACTATTGATGTGTGGGGTTCTACTGTTGGTTTTCTAGAGGTCATTTTGAGGTTCTGCTTTGGTTTCTTGTTATGTATATTCTATTTATTCATCTGAGGGTTTTGGTCTTGAGGCTTCTTCCAACATTTCTTGGAGTGGGGAGTTTGGTGGTAGCAAATTTTTGGAGATTTTGTTTGTCTGAGAAGGTTCTAATTTTTTCTTTATACAGGAAGGACAGCTTTGCAGGGTAGAGTATTCTTGGCTGACACTTTTTGTCTTGGGGTTTTTTGAATATGAGGCTCCATTCTCTTCTTGCTTAGAGTGTCTCTTCAGAGAAATCTGAGGTCAATCTAATGGGTTTTCCTTTGTAGGTTATCTGTTTCTTCTCTCTAGTCATCCTCATTTTTTTCTTTATCTTGGACTCTTGGAAGTTTTACGATTATGTGTCTTGCTGTATTTTTTTTTCCATTAAAGTAGTTTCGTGTCTTTTTTGCTTCCTATTTTTATTTTTATAAATGTCTATTTTTATTTTGTTGTTCAAGTTTGGGAACTTCTCTTCTATTATTGATTTAAAAAGCCTTTCATTTCCTATATCTTTCTCTTCTTCTGAAATTCCAATTACACTTATATTTCCTTTCTTTGAGGTATCTGATCTCTTATTTTTTCCTTCTGTCTTCTTACTTTGTTTATCTCTTTTTTTCTCTCTTAGTTCTCTCTATTTCTGTGTCCTCCAATGTGCTGATTCAATCTTCAATTTCTTCTAGTCTGCTTTCATGGGTTTTCCCAGTATTTTTGAGGTCTTCTATTGCTCCTCTTATATACTGCCTCTCTTTCATTTTCTTATTTAGGGTTTCAATCTTATTCTTCTGTTCACCAATGACAATGTTCATTTTGCTACATTCCTTTTTATATTTTTCTATTTTCCCTCTTAGCTCATTGATTGCTTTTATCATGTTGTGTCTGAATATTTATCTGACATAATGGGTATTTCTTCAATTTCATCCTTGTTGGTTTCTGGAGATTGTTTATCCTTTGGAGATGGATTATTTCCCTTTGGGCTCACTTGAGTATTTGTAGTTTTATTCCTTCCTGTGTTTCCCCTTCAGATTTGCTCCACATATTGTGCAACAACTGCTCTAGTATTGGTTGGTTTATTGAAGTATATCAGTTTGTGGTGATTTCTGCCCTTGTGCCTGTATAATTTCTTGCTTCTGTTGGCTGTTTTGGGGGTTGAATTTCTTGCCTTTGTTTCTGGGCTGTGTGTTCTGTGTTTTACTTTTGCATTCACTATCCAGTGTTCTAATTCTTGTTGAAGTTCCTATCTGCACCAGCGCTGGTGCCCCTGGAAGTCTCTCACTTGAGGAGACCGAGGTTTCAAAGCTGGCCTATGCTGGGAGGGAGGGAGGCAGACTCCATAGTCCTCAGGGGATGGGAAGGAAGGTGGTGCAAGCGGAAGTCCCATGTCCTCATTTTTTAAATGGATGGATGAAGGACCATTGAAACCCAGCAGAGCTCATCTAAATGAGCCTACTATCAACCTTTTTTGCACCATTTCATAACAAAATTTGATCAGCTACACCCCATTCTCTTTCTGTATATGGTATTTTCTAAGTGCAGGCTGTAACATGTAAAGAGTATTGCCTATAACATACACATGTAATAAATAAATTTCATTAATATAAACTGACTGTTTCTGTAATCATAGTCCATATGGTAGAAATAAAACATCAACAACATTTAGAAGCCAAAATCATACCTTTTTGTACCCTCACTAGTCTTTTTATTTATTTTTTGTACCCTCACAAGAACCCACTAGTCTTTTTATTTTTAGGGTACATTCTTTCATACTTCAGTTTTTAAAAGAGCTTTATGATTTACATTTACATATGTATTTCCTACTTGAAAAGTTCTTCATATGTATAAAGTTGGATTGTTTCTCCTTCCAGAAATATTAGCAATCTTCTTTTCAACCAGGGACTCCTACAAATTTAATCAATATAACCCAGGGACATCCTGGACCATCTGCTGTGCTGATAACATTTTCTCTTCTTCCTTGGCAGGTTTCCCTCTGGGTTCCACAGTGCAGTCTGAAACCAAGGGCATCTGGATGTGGTGTGTGCCCCACCCCTCCAAGCCAAACCACATCTTGGTCCTTCTGGACACTGAGGGTCTAGGGGATGTGGAAAAGGTAGGGGAGAGCATCTCCTTTGCTCTTCATATCCTACTTAGATTTCACTTTATTACTTCAATTTATCTTCATAACATATCCCTGTAAACTGCATATACAGTTATGAATAATGAGAATAAATTTTGTTTTCTTGAAATGTTTCCTTTTATGATGAAACCTTCTCATTTTCAACATGCATTGAATGATACTAATACTTATTGGGTAGCTGAATGGAGGGCTTTGTATTAAGTACTTTATATACTACAGTGAAAGAAAGAAAGGCTCAAAGTCTAGTTTAGGGAGGTAAGTAATAAGAAGGTTATCAGTAAGCAGCACATGGATATAAAGAGACAAACCAGATAATTCAGGATATGGGAAACTAGAAGGAAGCTATAGCCTATGGGGTCAATAGACTGTTCCAGTTAAGGGACTTGGGGGGGGGGCAAGAGATTGGGGAGATAATGGGGCTGAGACTAGGATCCTTGAATATGGGAGTTCATTGAAATAGTTTATAAAATTAATCTTCAGAAGAGCTTCAGCTTCAACTCTTCACTAAGTTTTAGTATAATTATATGCGTTTTGAAGACGAATTCTTCAGATTTTATAAAAGCATGAAATGACCCACCGAAAATATTACAAATGGAATAATTTTACTGTTACCCATTTAGCCAAAGTTTTAGGCCATTTTTTCCTTTTTATATGAGAATTCAAACTGTAAATAGCAGCAGAGGCTCTTACTTTTATTACTACCAAACAAAATGAGAATATGAATTTAGAAACTTTGAATTAAAAACTTCAGCTAAAATCCTCAGTAGTTATCTCAATATAAACTCACAATGATCTACTGATTCCAAAGATACCTTGACTTTCATAAACCTTCTAACTGCGTTTGTCAGTGTACCAAAACACACCAAACTGCAAAGTTAATAGCTGCAGAGCTGTCGCTGTCCTTGCGACTTGCAATGTAATGGAGTGTTTCCTGATTCTAAGACAAATCACTCATGACAGTCCTGAATCTCACTTTCAGCCTTATCATCTACTACCAACTACTATAGTCATATAAAAACCTTCATGTTACTTTCTTAACTGCACTCCCACCATTTCAGTTGTCTTCTATTGGTTCACTATCATGTTCTATTTAAATATGAATGCTTCTTACTGTGAATTCACAGAATATTCATCCTAGTTTTTTGAAGTTCCTCATTTATCTTGAATATTTGGCCATCTTGGTTTCATTTCTATGTTTCCATATATATCTGCTGCTCTAAAAAAATCATCTTCAGGCAGGAAGCTTACATTCATATAAATAAATACAGCATTTGATATTTTGCAGATGTGTAGAAAGAAGTGTTAACTACATTTTATTGTTTATTTGTGCCTCTAATAGAGCCAATTATTTTAAAATAATTGCATAAATATCACTACTTATGTCTATGTCTAGTCACATACTAGATATTTGACACACACTGATATTGTCATTTATTGTTAAAGTTAATTGCTAAAATATCTCTGGCTGTGAGAGCAATTGTGTAAAAACCAAAACTGAGTTTCAGTTTAGAATTGTTTTCAAAAATTATGATTTTTTTTAATACCACTTCTCAACTGTCATACAAAGAAGAGAATGTTCCTAAATCCCCTAATGTAGTGCACTTTCTAGGGCAACCCTGAGAATGACTCATGGATCTTCACACTGGCCGTGCTTCTCTGTAGCAGCTTTGTCTACAACAGCCTGGGCAGCATCAATCACCAAGTCCTGGAGCAACTGCAGTATCCTTCCAGAAACAAAACTAACTAATATTATCAAGTGTATGGAAATAGCACTGACAATGTTCTTTCTTTCCTGTAACTCAATCCTTATGGCTAATTGATTGAGGAAGAGGGAGAAGAGGTAAATAAGAAGTTTATTAAACTGGTTTGGGAGTGAGGTCTGGAAATCCTGTTAGAGGGCACTTCTCATTCCTTAGCTAAGATGCCAGCTATGTAACTGAACTAGCAGAACACATCAGGACAAAATCTTCTCCAAGCTCTGATGAAATAAGTGACTCAGCCGAGTTTGTGAGTTTCTTTCCAGACTTTGTTTGGACTGTGCGTGATTTCATGCTAGAGCTGGAACTAAATGGTCACCGCATCACTGAAGACGAGTACCTGGAGAATGCCCTGAAATTGGTTAAAGGTATAGGGAGTGGCCTGTGTGGAAATGGAATGAACTAAGCCCTGTCATTCAACAGTTGAGATGAATCTTTATATAACTTTGCTTTGACACTTATGAAAATAGTTATTGGTGCATGACTGGTGGGTATATATTCAGTCATTATCACTGGAAAAACTACAGTTACTACAATTTAAGCTCACTAGGAAAATTTAGAATCCATTATTGAATCAGATGATTTTAGAGAAAGTGATATCTTGAAAAAAAATTGTTACAACTATCATTAAAACTTCGTAAAGCTTGCATATCTATTTTATTTATTCAAAGTGTTTCTCTACTTCTGTTTAGAGGGAAAGTATCCATTACATTAGGAAATTATAGATATAAAAGCACATAGATGTCAATGACCAAACTTTCAAACACTATTTCATAAAGTTTATTTTACTAGCCTACATAATTACATATCAAGAGTTTTATACACTAGAGGTTTCACAAAAAGCATCAAACTATCCCTCCAGTGAGACTGTCAATTCCTTTAATATTGAATTCGCATAACAACATACTGTTTATTGTATAGCTTTACATTTTAATTAGTCATGTTAAAGTAAGTATTCATTACTTAGAGTATATAATGCAAAGATGATGATGGGTGATAACTAGAATGAATATCCATTTGGGTTTATTTAACCATCTATTCATTGTTTCAGCAAATAATTTACTCAGCAGTTGATATATACCCAGAATCCCTCCATATGACATTACCAAATTTGATATAATTTGACAGAGAACAGCCGAGCCTCCAATTGCAAGGGTAACCTTACTATACAGTATTGTCTGCCAAAGGAAACCTCATACCTATTTCAATGATTATTCTTTTCCATTTATGAAGGTGGTCCCAAAATCCAAAATTCCAACAGGCCTAGAGAGTGTATCAGGAAGTTCTTTCCAAGACGGAAATGCTTTGTCTTTGACCGACCTACAAATGACAAACATTTGTTGCACCATATGGAGGAAGTGTCAGAAAATCAACTGGATGTGAATTTCCAAAAGCAATCCCAAAGATTCTGTTCCTATATCTTCACACATGCAAAAGCTAAGACCTTAAAAGAAGGAATTGTTGTAGCTGGAAATGGTGAGTATTTTGTGACAAGATGTCTCTGTGGCTCAGTGTATGTGATGAAACAAATTGCCCCCTGTTTGTCAACACTCTTCTGTCTTTTTCTATGTGGTACTGAAATGTAGATATTTATGTCCCACTTGTTCCTTAAAATGCACACTTGTTCCTTAAAATTTTTCTATAAAAGGGTTTATTGAGCTTGACTTTGAGTCACAAAACTAACACACTAATGACTGAAGCATGGGCTGCTGTTTATAATAGAAACTTGGTGAAGATGAGTTGGTGAGAAAGATGTTTCTTGGTGAGGATACACAAAATGTTCTGTAACTTACAACAGTTTGAAAATCAAGAGCAGGACACATGTCTCTAAGAGTACATTATTGAGGGTTTAAGAAAACATTTAAATATAATCTTATGTCTAGGAGTGGCTAATGGACAGAACACCAGGTCAGACACACTATGTCCTGCGTTCAGATTGACTCATACCTGATTAATATTTATTGCACTGGTCTGAAATTTTTAATGGCTTTCACAAGGAACCCTTTTATATATACATGGAAACAGTGCCAATAAATGAAACAAATAATTTATTAACTTTAACTGCAAAGTAAGCTCTGTTTCTTTATTTCCTTGAGTAAAGTTTTCCAGAATATCCTTGAAAATGTAAGTTGAACTTCTTAACTTACTATCAAAACATGATGAACTAGAGAACCATAGGAGAGAGAGTGAAGGATATAAAGTGACATTATGACCAGGATGTGAATTCATAGAACAGGAAAGAGGCAATGGCAATGATACAGACAAGATTGAAGTAAAGCAGAGAAGAAAGTCAAGTTATTTCAATGAACTTTCTGTGATTTTTAGAATGTTGATCTCTAACAACATGTGTCATTCAGGGCTGGGGACACTACTTGTGACCTATGTGGATACTATCAACAGTGGATGTATACCTTGTTTGGAGGATGCAGTGACAACTCTGGCCCAGTGTGAGAACTCAAAGGCTATGCAGAAGGCAGCTAACCACTACAGCCAACAGATGAACCAGCGAGGGAACTTCCCCACAGACAGCCTCCAGGAGCTGTTAGACCTGCATGCAGCCTGTGAAAAGGAGGCCATTGAGATCTTCATGGAGACCTCCTTCAAAGATGATGAAAGGGAGTTCCAGAAAATGCTTGTGGTAAAAAGTCTTAGTCTCCATTTTTCCTTACTTCTGTATTTTCAGAATGATATCTAGATTCATCATTATGCTCTACCCTATGGTTCATGTGTTCTCACCATATAGTGAACTTGAAAAAAATCCATCCTGTTTTTAAAATTGCTTATTTCCCATTATGACAAATAATTATGTTCTTAGCCATCTAAAACACTTACTTATTAGCTTAAATTCCTTCTTGTCAAATTCCAGAGCAATATGGTACTGGTCCCCTGCTCATGTACAAGTAAAAAGCCAGTTACATGTGGGCTTATTTTATCACATGGAGGTCCTGAGGAACCATCCCCTTCAAGTTAATCCATCGAGAGCATATCCTATCCTCATTTTGTTCTCAAATTACAAGAAACAAATTAGAGAAGTCTGCATTTAAATGGTTCAGACCTGGTACTGTCCTTTTCTAAAAGTCCACATTTTATAAAGCCTAATCACAAGACAAATAGATTCAGTCCCAGGGAAAATGCAAAGTTGAAACACCAGATGTGAGAACTCTGTGGGTCAGTTGAATTCCTCTCACCAGAAACACCATCACTAACACTTTGCCTTTGAGTTTCTCTTTACCATTCTACAAATTTCAGCAATCATTTAATTCATATAAAAGAACATTTGCAATTTGCAGCTAAACAAACACATTTCTGTTCCGGATACTTATGCACACATAAATACACATTGAAAGAATTTAGGACAGTTTCAGAACTCTGGTGAGAGACTGCAATGAACAGCTGATATGTTATGTATATATTTATATGCATACTACTGCAAGAGGGAAAAGTCTAAGTACAGTCATCCAATAAAATATTCATAACTCATTGTGGATGATTCCAACAAAAACCACCAGAAATACTCTATGACATATTTAAAATTTGTTCTTGGGAGAGATAACAAAAGATCTCTATAAGAAAAAAATCTATAACCATGTAGATGAAAATGTTAACTAACTTAATGTAGTGATCATTGTGCAATGTAGGCAAATATCAATTCATTATGCTGAAAAAGTGAAATTAAAAATATATAGAATGAGTTGTATCTCAAAAGAATAAAAAAGGGGTCATTGAGTTCATGACCACCAAGTCCATTGATTCACAGATACTGACTTCAAACCACAGGAGATAAGGGACCTACATATATGAAGAGAACTTATCACAGTGTCTAAAACAAGTTGTCCTGACTCCTGGTCATTCCATGTATTATTCAGTCTTGGGTGACCAGATGACCTCTTTCAGAAGGACCCCAATTTGTGTTTACTACCGAACAGCTTCTTTCTTTTGGGTTTTGGTATTTCCTCCTGGCAGGAATCCATAGAGAAAAATAAGGAGGGTTTCTTGAAGCAGAATGAAGATGCATCCCTCAGATACTGCCAGGCTGAGCTGGGGAAGCTTTCAGCATCCTTGATGGAGAGCATTAGAAGAGGGGCATTCTCTGCGCCTGGAGGACACAGTCTCTACTTACAAGCAAGGAGGAAAATTGAGCAGGACTATGAGCTGGTGCCCAGGAAAGGTGTTAAGGTAAGAAAAAAACAGAGCTGAGAAAAGCAGAATTAAATCGTGCCTCTAAGACCCCAGACTTATTTATAGCAATAAAGGAATATTAAGGGATATCTCATTTTAGTTTTCATATCCAATTTATTTAGATTTTGCTATGTAAGCCAGAGCTATATCTTTTCTAACATAGAACTTATTGTCAGGAAGCACAGTGAAAAAGATCATTCCTTTCATTTAACAAGCATAGCAATGGTTTTTGTGCTGAATATGGGGCATACATAATTAAAGAGACAACACTGTTCTCAAGAAATGTGACTTCTTAGAAAAGAACAAATACATAGTCAATTGGATATGTTGAAATAACAGGTACCTGAGTACCAACGTTGGTGTACAAAGGTATACATTGAGAGTGATGATGGTGATGATGACAGTGATGGTCATGATGGTGAATGATTACCAACTTATTTTGAGCACTCATTTCCTAAATCCAGATTCTGGATCATCAATTTAATCTTCAAGAGAATGTGCACTACCTACCACATGCAATTAACTACGCATCCCACTATAAAATTAAGAAAGGAATGCTCTGATAATTTAGCAGCTTGCTAACTTACACAGCCATCCAGGGATAAAGTTGGTAAGGAAGTTTTGGTACCTAACAGGCATCAAATCTCAGAATGAATTTTAGGAAACTTTTCTAGAAGTAGAGGCAGGAGCTACATGTTTTAGTAGCAACAATATGATACTTTGGTAAAGGACATGTACAGGAGCATCCAATCAGAAGGGGGGAAAAACAAGCAGATGCTGCAAACAATTTGTGCTTCCAGAGCTGCATGTAAATCTGATGTCTTTGACCTGGGGAGAGGTGATGGGTGGGGTGCTCAAGAGAAGAAATGAGAGCTAAAATGGGAGCTGCCTTAGCTTCGCGTCTCTGTGGGCCAGTGAACGAAAAATGCCAATGAGGATCCTAAAATGAATGAAGAATTTACAAGGTGCTACTTAGAGATTCATTGAACAAAATTTCCTAACAGAGACTCACTCACAGTATTTACCATCTGACTGGTCTTTGCTCCTTGTTGCTTCCTCAGGCAAAGGAGGTTTTCCAGAGCTTCCTGCAGTCACAGGCACTAATAGGGGAATCCATCCTGCAGGCGGATAGAAATCTCTCTGATGCGGAAAAGTCCATCACAGGTACCGGGCAGGGAGGGATGATCCTATAGTGCACGGGCAGGACCTTCAACCCTCTTGAAACAACCAGTGTCCTCTGTTTCTGTAGGAAAACCCTGGTACATGTGATAAATGGTACATGAAATAAATTGAACAGGTTCTTTGTCCCTTCAATCAAACAATACTTCCCATCCCATTGAGACACATTTTCCTGGGGTGACTGTTAGGTGGTCTTAGAGATTCCTTTCTGACATTTTCAAGACCTTTGGTCTCTGAGCTCAGAAGAGTACAGCTCTGCATTACTGTTATTTTCTTCCCCCTGCAAAACTCTTGTGGAACAGCTGAGCGGGCAAAGAAGGAGGCAGCTGAGCAGGAACAGAAGGTCCAAAAACAGAAGCTGGAGGAGCAACAGCAAATAATAGAGGCTCAAAAGAGAAGTTTCAAAGAAAACATAGAGCAACTGAAAGAGAAGCTGGAGAGAGATAGAGAAACTCTACTGCGAGAACAGGAAATGATGCTAGAGCATAAGCTGAAGGTATGTACATGGGGTCTGGACAGTCACTGAGGGAAAACCAAGTTTCTCAGTACTAATTATGGCAAAGAGGGAAATCCAAAGGTATATTATTTCCTGAAATAGCAAATAAATTTGAATTGTGTAACCTTAAATGTATAGGATACAACAACTTTGTAGTATTTGATTTTCCAGAGTACTATTAACATGAGCAGCTGTTTATATGATTATAGTATCACATTGACCCAAGGTGAACAGCACATTAGTCTTAGAGTCCTTGTGTTTTGTAAAATCATCAATGTGTCCTGAAATATTTATTCAGTCTTTAAAGTATATGATTATGCTTGATATGAAATAGGGGATGCTGAAAGCATTATAATTTGATAGATTTGGTTCTGAATTGCCATTTGTATTTTAGAGTGTATAGAATGTGTATGAATAAGCTTGGAGGGTATTTTTTAAAGCTTTTCCTGTTCCAAACTGGAGTTTAATAATCAGTGATCTGTGGAACCCCAGTACTTCACATTATTTGTCATGTATGGTTTAGACCACCTCAGTGAAACTAAGAGTGTTAGAATTATACCTATAGAACTACACTTTCCAAAGTGTGTTCCTAGGGTTGGAACACATTGCTGGCATAGCTGTCATCAGGCCTGACTCAGCTCCAGCACCTCCTCACAATGTGAGAAGTGTCCAGGGGTTGTACGAAGATATGGATATCTCCATATCCAAATCCCTTTGGATATTTTGAACAAATTCATCAACAAGCATCTAAGATAATGGGGCTTAACTGCTGCAACTGTTAAATAGAAAATGTTGATCATTGGGCATTTTAATAGGAGACTTTCTTCTTTTTATAGATGCAGGAAAAACTATTAAATGAAGGATTTAAAGAAAATTATGAAGAGATGGCTAAAGAAATAAATCATCTAAGAGAAGTTGTTCAACAAAACAGAGGGAATACAGCTTCAGTAATTGCTGACAACCTTCTTTTAGCTGGTGGTATCTTAAGTACAGTGGGACCTTTTAAGCCCCTTGGCTTAGGACTGACCCTTTTGGGCAAATTTATGAAATCTCATGGCTGTCGTACTTAATAAAATTGAAAAATAAAAAGTTCTTATCAAATATAGTAGGAAGTGATATATGCACTTATATAAAAACAACCTTCATCATGTTTGCATTAATATAAAGAAATTGGGACTAAATTAGAATATAATGACTTAACCATAGAAAAGTTTACCACAAAGCAAAAAGTCAAATAGTAAGATCAAAAACATCTGCAACCTAGAATATCTCCTTATCTGTACTATGATCTTGAAGGTAAGTATCAATTCACTCTCACTTATTTCTTTGCTGTTTTCCCTTTTAATGCATAAATATTGCTATCTGAAAGGGGAAAAGGTTGTGATAGGGAAAATTCATATACATATTCATATACATTATAGTAAATTATAAACATTGCCTAGAACATTCATTATACTAAACTACAAGTTTTCACTGATATTTAAAGGAAAAAAGTTAGTATGCCTCTAATTCTCTAACTTATATTCCTAGTTTTAATTAAAAATAATAATGGTGTGGCATACATAACATTCATAGTAATATGTATGTCATTCTTATCTCAGTTTCCAGAATAACCAGTTAATAAAATTAAAGCCCTTGAGTTTCAATCCAAGAAGGTCTCATAGTAGGCTTATACACTACTAATCTGTTTCCTGTGACATCAAATCTGAGGCTACATAAGAGCAATTCCCTCTGAAAGTAATTGTAAATTAGCTGATCAACTCCTACACACTGGATACAAGAGAAAATATCCACACTGAAATGGTTTAGAAAATCTGAGTTACTCTAGCCATAACCCCCTACCCACAGCATAGCAACATAAAATCAGGGAGGAACTCACAACTCCCTAGGGAAAACTGTGAAAGTTCTTAAACTTTTAAAAAATCGTGAAAGTATAGAACTGTGAATGTTCTTAAAAGTGCGTATTCAAAAAACTGCAAGAACAATAACAAATACCCCATAATAACAAAAGTCAGTAGAATAAAGTAAATAATTATTCAAGCAGAAATAAATTAAGTAGAAATAATAGACAATCGAAAACATCAATGAAACCAAAATCTGGTTTATTAAAAATAAGTAAAATAGACAAAACTCTAGCCAGGCTCACAAAGAAAAAAAAGGAGGGAAACACAATTTAATAGGGAAACACAATTTAATTTAAATGAAAAATGAGAAATTGCAACAGGCACAGGAGAAATCCAGAGGATAATTAGAGATTACTATAAACATCTATGTGTAAATAAATTCACAATCTAGATGGGATGGATAAATTTTTAGAAACAATCATCCAAAGTTGAATAAAGACGAAATAACACACCCAAACAAACCAATTGTATTTCTTAAGTAAATATTCCAAACTGTGTATTCTATGGAATTTCCTATTACTTTTTCCATAACAAACACACTATTTTACATTCCTACCAACAGTGTGCTCTTCCAATATCTATTGCTTTTATCTCTCACAATTGTGAGGAGATATTTCATTGTTGTTTTGATTTACATTTTTAATAATAAATAATGACAACTTTCTTTTCATGTGACTTGCTACTCTTTTAAGCCATATAAACATATTATTTCTATAACCTGAGTTTATTATGTCAGCGGTCGTTGGGGAATTTCCTTCTATTGTGCTTTTAATGATTCTTGCACATGAGGAATTCTCCCTTATTCAATTTGCACTTCGATTTCATGTTTTTCTTGGATGCTGTCAAGTTCCTTAGAACCCCACCAGTTCCTGCCTAATTCAAGCAGTTTCCTGAAACACACTTAAAAATTCAGCCTAAAAGTAGGTGATTTAAGACATAAAATTTTTAAACTCTAAGAGGACAAGCAGCCAGCAGTTTACTTAGATTATACTTGTGTTTTCATGGAAGTCTTTAAAGGTCTCCAATATATACTAAGCTTACTTAGCAAAACTTGTCACAGGACCTCATCTTTTACTGTTCTTTTTTGGCCATTAAGAGTCAAGGATACGAGCCAGGTTAGGGTTGAACTGAGTGTGTTTGAACTGGGGGTGCCTTCCCAGCCACTGGGGCTGGGACAGCTATACTGACTGCCAACAGCTTCCACCCCAAAGCCCAGCTCGCATGGGCTGAGGCTCACAGCAACTGAGTGTCACCGGTGACAGGGAACTACAACTCCCTCAGCCACTGCACCAGCAGCTGTGTGAGATCTTCACGTTAGTCAGGTGAGGTATCCTCCCTGACCGCCCCCTGAGGCAGCACCTGGTTGCCAAGGAAACGGTCCAGGGAGAAAGGGGGAGGACTGCAATTTGCATCTGAAAGAAGCCTGGCCAGCCAGGTTAGGGTTGAACTGAGTGTGTTTGAACTGGCGGTGCCTTCCCAGCTTCTGGGGCTGAGAGAGCGATCCTGACTGCCAACAGCTTCCACACCAAAGCCCAAAAGCGCCAGCGCCGCTACACAGCACTGGCGCAAACTCAGAAAACAAGGATACTCACTACCAGAAGCACATAGGCAAAGTTAACCACAACTATATAGACTTCAACATGCCCAATACTAGAGCAATAGTCACCCAATATGTAGAGCAGATCCAAAAGGAAAACACAGGAAGGAGAAAGAACATAAATACTCAAGCAAGCCCTAAGAAAAATACTCACCACCAAAGGATAAACAATCTGAAGAAATCAACTTGGATGACATGGAAGAAATGCTCCATATGTCAGACAAAGAATTCAGAATCAAAGTGATGAAAGCACTCAAAGAGTCCAAGGAAGAGAGGGAGAAAAGGGAAAGCAAAAGGGAAGAAGCATTCAACGAATTAAGAGTAGTAGAAAAATGTAAGCAAGAATGCAGTAAAATGGGCAACGTCATCAACATACAGAAAAACGAAATTGAAACACTAAATAAGAAACTACAGGAGATGCAATGCATAAAACAAGAAATAGAAGAACTCAAGAATGCAGGGAAGAGCCAGGAAAGCAGATTAGAAGAAATAGAGGAAAGAATCAGCACACTAGAGGATACAGAAGTAGAGAGAATGAAGAAAGAGAAAGAGAGAAAAGCAGAATAAGAAAACAGAAGAAAAAATCAGAGATCTGTCAGATACCCTAAAGAAAACAAATATAAGAATAATTGGAATACCAGAAGGGGAAGAGAAAGACATAGGATCTGAAAGGCTCTTCAATGAAATAATGGAGGAAAATTTCCCAAATCTGAAGAAAGAAATGAAAATAGACATACAGGAAGCAAAAAGGACACCAAACTACTTTAATGAAAGAAGAGACACAGCAAGACACATCATAGTAAAACTTACAAAAGTTAAAGATAAAGAAAAAAATTATGAGAATAACAAGAGAGAGGAAACAGATAACCTACAAAGGAAAACCGATCAGACTGACCTCAGATTTCTCAGAGGAGAGACTCCAGACAAGAAGAGAATGGTGTCACATCTTCAAAACACTCCAAGACAAAAAAGTGTCAACCAAGAATACTCTACCCAGCAAAGCTATCCTTCCTTTATGAAGGAAAAACCAGAACCTTCTCAGACAAACAAAGCCTACAGAAATTTGCCACCACCAAACCTCCTCTCCAAGAAATCCTGAAAGAAGCCCTAAGAGCGAAACCTGCATAAGAATAAAAGGAATGAACAATTAAAAAAAAAAGAAATAACAAACCAAAACAGAACCCCAAATGACCACCAGGGACCCATTGTTGGACCCTCAAACATCAATAATTACTCTAAATGTCAGTGGGCTAAACTCATCAGTCAAAAGACATAGAGTTGCAGACTGGATTAAAACACAGAACCCAACATTCTGTTGCCTCCAAGAAACACATATGATCCTGAAAGACAAGCATAGATTGAAGGTAAAAGGATGGAAAACAATTCTACAAGCAAATGGACCCCCAAAAAAGGCAGGAGTAGCCATCCTTATATCAGACAAAGTAGATTTCAAAATTTAAAAAGTAACAAAGGATAAAGATGGCCACTACCTAATGGTTCAAGGGTCAATAAACCAAAAAGACTTAACAATTATTAATATATACTCACCAAATGAGGGAGCACCAAGAATTATGAGACAGCTACTAAGAGAGGTGAAAACAAATATAAATGAAAACACATATGTAATAGGAGATTTCAACACCCCACTCTCAACAAAGTACAGATCAAAAAAACAAAAGCTACACAAGGACACAAAAGCCTTTAAAGAAGACCTAGACAAAATGGACCTAATAGACATATACAGGATGCTACACCCACAAGGAACAGAATACACCTTCTTCTCAAATGCACATGGATCCTTCTCTAAAATTGATCGCATACTAGGCCACAAGGCAAACATGAATAAATACACAAAGATTAAAACAATACCAACCTTTTTTTTCAGACCACAAGGGCATTAAACTATAAATCAACAATGAAAAGGAAGTAAGAAGAACACCTAACGCTTGGAGACTGAACAATATGCTTCTAAAGAAAGAATGGGTAAATGAAGAAATTAAAGAAGAAATTAAAACTTATTTTGAAACAAATGACAAAGAAGACACAGCATTCCAAATGTCTGGGATGCAGCAAAAGCATATCTAAGAGGAAGGTTCATAGCAATACAGGCCCACATCAAAAACCAAGAAAATAACCAAAAAAACAAGCTAATCTACCAACTTGAAAAATTAGAAAAAGAGCAACAGAAAAACCCCAATTCCAGCAGAAGACAAGAAATAACAAAAATAAAAGAAGAAATAAATAATCTAGAAGCCAAAAAGACTATCCAAAAGATTAACGAAACCAAAAGCTGGTTCTTTGAAAAAATAAACAAAATTGATAAGCCCCTTGCAAAGCTCACAAAGGAAAGAAGAGAGAAAATCCTAATAAACAGAATCACAGATGAAAGAGGAGAAATTACAACAGACACAAAAGAAATCCAAAGGATAATAAGAGATTATTATGAACAACTATATGGAAATAAATACAACAACTTGGAAGAGATGGGTAGATTCTTAGAAAGATACAACTCCCCAAAATTAAACAAAGAAGATATAGAGAACTTAAATAAACCAATCACAAGCACCAAAATTGAAGCAGTCATCAAAACTCTACCTAAAAACAAGAGCCCAGGACCTGATGGTTTTACAAATGAATTCTACCAGACATTCAAAGAAGAAATAATGCCCGCGCTACTAAAGCTTTTCCAAAAAATTGAGAAAGAAGGAAAACTGCTAAACACATCTATGAAGCGAACATCACACTCATACCAAAACCAAATAAGGACAACACCAAGAAAGAAAACTATAGACCAATATCCTTAATGAACACAGATGCAAAAATCTTTAACAAAATCCTGGCAAACCGAATCCAACGATGCATTAAAAGCATCATTCATTATGACCAAGTGGGATCTATCCCAGAGGCACAAGGATGGTTCAACATCCGGAAATCAATTAACATAATACACCAAATCAACAAAGAGAAAAACAAAAACCACATGATCATATCAATAGATGCAGAGAAAGCATTTGACAAAGTCCAGCATCCATTCATGATAAAAGCCCTTGAAAAACTGGGTATTAAAGGAACTTATCTCAACATAATAAAACCCATCTATGATAAACCTACAGCAAATATCATCCTAAATGGAGAAAAACTAAAAGCATTCCAGCTGAGATCTGGAACTAGGTAAGGATGCCCACTCTCCCCACTACTCTATAACATTGTATTGGAAGTTCTAGCTAGGGCAATAAGGCAAGAGAAAGGCATAAAAGGGATACATATAGGTAAAGAGGAACTGAAGCTGTCATTATATGCGGATGATATGATTCTCTACATAGATGACCCCAAAAAATCCACAGAAAGATTACTTGAAATAATAAACCAGTTCAGTAAGGTAGCTGGATACAAAATCAACACACAAAAGTTGGTAGCTTTCCTATATGCAAAAAGTCAAATAGAAGAAGAAGAAATCAGAAAAACCATCCCATTCACCATCGCACCAAAAAAAATCAAATATTTGGGAATAAACCTAAAAAAAAGTGAAAGAGTTATACAAAGAAAATTTTAAAACACTCCTAAAAGAGACAGAAGAAGACATAAGGAACTGGAAAGACATTCCCTGTTCATGGATTGGAAGAATTAATATTATCAAAATGACCATCTTACCAAAGGCAATCTATAGATTCAGTGCAATCCCAATAAAAATCCCAATGACATTTTTTAAAGAGATAGAACAAAAATTACTGAAATTCATATGTAATAACAAAAAAACCTTGAATATCCAAAAGCCTCCTGACCAGAAAAAAAGAGAATGGAGGGTTTTGTTTGTTTGTTTTTTTGTTTTTTCAAAATTCAGCATCTCTTTTTATTAAAACCTTTGCAAAGTAGTAACTGAATATAACTTTCTTTTCTTTTCTTTTTTTTTATTTTATTGATTTGTCACAATTGTGCATCAATTGATCCCTCCTCCTCCCTCCATATCGCCCCTCTGTATCCCCCCTTCAGTCATTCCTTCTCCCATTTTTCTGCAAATTGTTGGTTGGTTAAGTTGATGTTCAGTTGTTGGTTGTTTGGCCTGTTTTTCTCTTCTGATATCCGGTAAATGTGTGTGTGGGTTTTTTTGTTTGTTTGTTTATTTGTTTGTTTTTTATCCCGGGGCTTTCCCACTTCACTAACATTTATTAACTATCCTGATCTTTTGTGCTCTTCAGCTCCCCCACCTTCTTCCCCCTCCTCCTCTCTCACTCCATGGTTCAGTCCCATTGGTTGTTTTCATTTTTTCTTATTTTTTGTTTGTTTTGTACCAATACCATGCTGTTTTTAAGTATTATGCCTTTGTAGTAGTTTGAGGTCTGGAATAGTAATACCTCCGTTCTCTCTTCTGTTTGTCAAAAGAGATTTGGCTATTTGGGGTCTTTTGTTGTTCCATATGAATTTCAGTAGTTTTTGTTCTATCTCTTTAAAATATGTCACTGGGATCTTTATTGGAATTGCATTGAATCTGTATATGGCCTTTGGTAGTATAGCCATTTTGATAATGTTGATTTTTCCAATCCATGAACAGGGAATGTCTTTCCATTTTTTAACATCATCTTCTATTTCTTTTAAGAATTTTTTTTAGTTTTCTTTGTATAGGTCTTTTACATCTTTTGTTAGGCTAATTCCCAAGTATTTGATTTTCTTTGGTGCAATGGTAAATGGGGTATTTTCTTCTTAATTTTTTCTTCTTCTGATTGATGAATGTTGTTGATTTTTGTGTGTTGATTTTGTATCCAGCTACCTTACTGAATTGGTTTATTATTTCAAATACTCTTTCTGTGGATTTTTTGGGGTCATCTATGTAGAGAATCATATCATCCGCATATAATGACAGCTTCAGTTCCTCTTTACCTATATGTATCCCTTTTATGCCTTTCTCTTGCCTTATTGCCCTAGCTAGGACTTCCAAAACTATGTTGAAAAGGAGTGGAGAGAGTGGATATCCTTGCCTGGTTCCGGACCTTAATTGAAATGGTTTCAATTTTTCCCCATTGAAGATGATATTTGCTGTGGGTCTGTCGTACATAGCCTTTATGATGTTGAGGTATGTTCCTTTTATACCAATTTTTTTTTCAGGGCTTTCATCATGAAAGGATGCTGAACTTTATCAAATGCTTTTTCCACATCTATTGATATGATCATATGGTTTTTGTTTTTCTCTTTGTTGATTTGGTGGGTTATGTTGATTGATTTTTGGATGTTGATCCCTGTACCCCTGGGATGAATCCCACTTGGTCATGATGGATGATCCTTTTTATGCAATGTTGGATTTGGTTTGCCAAGATTTTGTTTAGAATTGTTGCATCTGTGTTCATTAGGGAGATTCATCTGTACTCTTTCTTTGCATTATCTTTATTTGGTTTTGGAATTAGTGTAATGTTTGCTTCATAGAAGGCATTTAGTAGCTTTCCTTCTTTCTCAATTTTTTGAAAGAGTTTTAGTAGTACCGGTGTTAGTTCCTCTTTGAATGTTTGGTAGAATTCATTTGTGAAACCATCTGGACATGGGCTCTTGTTTTTAGGGAGAGTTGTGATGACTGCCTCAATTTCACTGCATGTGATTGACCTGTTTAAGAGAAAACTTGAATTTCTGAAAAAATATCTAAAACATATCCAATGCCTTTTCTTGTAAAGCAAAATACTATTAAAAACAAACCTAAACATGACAGAAAGGATTTAGGAAATATCAAACCCACAAGAAGACAACTATCGCCGAGCGTGGTGGTGTGTGCCTGTAAGCAGCAGTCTAGGAAGCCATGGCGGGGACCGGGAATCATGGTTCGAGTTCCGCTTGGGGCAACCTAGCAAAACATAGTTACAAAAAAAAATAGCTGGGCATGGTGGCGCACTTGTAATCCCAGCTACATGGGAAGCTGAGGCTGGGGGTTGCTTACAATGTGAGCCTACGGTTCCACGGCAAAAATAGTGATACCTAGTCTCAAAAAAAAAAAAGAAGACAAGTATCAGGATCAAGATTTTCCTGTTCTCATCAATTATTGACAAGGGAAGAAAAAAAGAAACACACATTTAAAAGTGTTAATACTCATTATCAGACACAGTTCATAAAAGGTTTTGCAGAAAGCTCCTCTCTCCCCCATAAAAGTAAAATTATGACAAGGCAAAAAGAACTGGTTAAGTTCATATATTTATGTTTACCTTTCAAGATGGAGACAGTGAATGAATCAAGCAGGGTAGTCATTTGACTGGTAGAGACAACTACAATGAAGATCTTGAAATGACTTCATACTAGTTTGATGCTAGGATCATAGCAGTTTCCCCAAAACAGAAAAGTCATGTAAGAAAATCATGTTGATCTTATATTAGTTGCCATCCCTGCAATAAACAACTGTTTTCACAGAATAAAGTTTCCTTTGTCACCCAGTCCACCTGTGCAAGAATTGATAATATTCACTCAGAAGTTGAATTTTGGGTGGAAAGTCTAAAATATAAAAGGACTTCTCATAGGCAAGTTAAGCCCTAAAAAAGCAGGTAACAATTTTGATCACTGTCAAGAGATTTTTCCAAAGTTAAAAGACAGTTTTTGCTTTTTGTTTTCTGTTTTTAATTTCAACTTGTCCCTACTAATCATAACAATCACTGTAGTTATTTGCCATTAGCAACTCCTGAACCTGCCAAGGACATGAATGGAAAAGAGAGTTACCCTTTCTGCAGAATTTCTGGTCAGGGATCTTGGAGTGAGAAATAACCCTTGAGTATGGCTATCTCAAGCAGAGCAGTTATAAATCCTCTAAGAAAATTGGAAGTCATGCTGCCACCCAAGAGATGGTCAGTCAGATGGGTAATTTATTTTGTTTACTCAGTTTCCGAGACTTTTTTCTCATAAAAAGAGAAAGTAGATTTAAATAAACAGTCTCTGTGAGCCTTGTCAAGATAGTAATGAAGACTCAATTTCAATAACTTCAGTCTTTAGTGATAGATTAAGCAGATGAAAAACAGCAGGAATTTCAAGAAAGATTATTTGTAATTATTAAGTGAAGGGAACAAAAAGTACAAAAGAATGAAAATAATGAAGGGAGCTTATGGGCTTATGGGAACAAAAAAGGCGTTTTTGTATCTTTTCATTTCCTTCAGATCCTAAAGAAAAAAAAAGACTAAGACAGGGGAAATATTTGATAATAAATGGTCAAAAACATACTAACTTGAAGAAAGAAATAAATATGCAAAGTGAGAATACCTGGAATTATACCCAAATAAAAACTGTTCACACTGTGAAATCAGTAAATGTAAAATGCTTTGTAACAGAATAAGGAGCAAAAAAACACAAGTCATCTCAACTGGTGCATTTGATTAAATTCAATACTCTTTCATGATAAAATTATTTTTGAAAGACTGGAAGGTTATATATATATCAAAACCCACAGCTAACATCATACTCAAAAGTGAAAGAGTGAAAGTTTTCCCTGTAAGACCAGCGATAAGGAAAAAATACTTTCTCTTGTCACTTCTATTACAAATAGTATTGACAGTCCTTGGTAAGCCAACTGAAAAGAAATAAATGACACTCAAGTCAACAAGAAGTAAAATAATTTCTATTTACATATAATATGATATATGCAAAAATCCTAAAAACTTCAGCCAAAAAAGAAGTCTATTAGAACTAATAAATGGGCTCAGCAAATTTGGAGAATATAAACTCAAATTGCAAAAATCAATTATAGCTCTACATGGTGACAAAAGCAATTTAAAAAAGACAAAAGGAAAACAATTTGATTATAATTACACCCAAAAGGATAAATAATAAATTGCTTTATATCCATATATAAACTATAAAAATAATTACTAAAATTAAACCAAGAACTTTGTGCTTTGAAAACTGCAAAACTTAGCTGAAATTAAAATTATTTCAATTAAATAAATTGAATGATATCCCATGTCACAGACTATAAACTTAGTCTTCTTAAGTTAATCGTTACCCCCCAAAAATCAATAGACTCAAAACAATTTCTATTGAAATTCCATTGGATTTTTTGCAGAAACATAAGAAACCATTCTAAAATTACTGTGGACTCTTAAGGCACAATGTTCAATAGTTCAAGACAGTCTTGAAAGGGAAAAGTAAAGTGGGACACCCCACATGCTGTAATTTCAAAGCATATTATAAAACTACGGCAAACAAATCAATCTGGTACTGGCATAAACTTGGGTGTATAGACAACTCAGAAATAACCCTTGCATATATGGTTAAATGATCTTCGACATGTTAAACGAAACTGCACAATGTGAAAAGACAATCTCGTCAACAAATGATATGTGAGAACTCAGTGTTCACATAAAAAAGATGACATTGGATTCATTATACACACACACATACACACAAACACACAAAGGATTAAAGGTCTGAATAATTACTATCTAGATTGGATTTTTACAAGATGCTCTGGGAGCTATTTCAAAAAATTACAGCTATAATTAGCATTTACTATATTCAATCTGCATACTAAAAATAGCTAAATATTTTAACTGTAATTTCTGAAAATAAAAAGGTAAGGCTTTCTTTATAAATAATTTTAATTTGAAAAAATATAAGCAATCTACCAGAAATACCAAACTACTAGTTAATTTTGAAAGGTAAATAAGGTGTGTTAGTCTATGGCCATTCCACCCTGAATGTGCCCAATCTCATTTGAAAGGTAAATAAGGTGTTTTAAATAAACAAGATAGCAAACCATAGCCCCAAAATAACAATTAATTACAAATTATGCATATCAGATATTATTTGCTAGTTATAGCTAATATAATCCAATTCTATAACAATTTCACAAAGTGATCCTAATTTTCACAGATAGATATTGGTTGGTAAAGAAATCAAAACACTTGGCTGTGAAATTGAGGCAGAAGAATAGCCACAGGGTAGAGAGTAAAGTGGGGAAATAGGGAGCCCCATGGGTTCTAGTGGAGGGTGTGGTGTGGTGACATAGATCCAGGGAGGTGTTCATTGTATTTGTTGTAAACCAGTGTTATCTCCATTAAAAAAAGAATAGAATTGAAAGGGTTTATGCTAGTCAAAATCAGTCAGAAAGAAAAAGATAAATACTGGATGTCTCACTTATATGTTGATATAGAGTAACCAAACAAAACATCAAGAAAAAGTAAAAACTCACAAGTTGACCACAGAAACAAAGCATAGAACAAAGGAGGGGGAGGGAGAGGGAACAAAACAAAGAAGGGGTGAGCACAAGAGAATATGGTGACTATTCAGAAGTGATGTGGTATCAGGAGAATTATGCGGAGTACAATGATGTAAGAAAATTATTAATAAAAGTTTAAAAATTTTTAATTTAAGAAAAGTCTAAAATATAAAAACAAATGAAACTGAAACGATGTATTGGAAAAGCATTCTCTGCATTATTAAAATATAGAGGAGAGTCATTTACAGTGTGGTACTGAATTTAATAGGCTAAACTGACAATAGAACTGAGTAACTGGTTGAGAAAATAATTTAAGATAAATAAGAATAACAGGCAGGTCACTTTTTAAAGACTAATTTTCGGAGTTGCTAAAGGGGGTGGGGAAGGAGCACATCTGGAGCGTAACCGCGCTGACCCCAAAGTCCTGAGAGCGGACTGAGGATCTCAGGGACAAAAGAGTCACCTGCAAAGGGGACTCCGACCCAGCTGAGAGGAGCAGCTAGCACACCAGCACCTGGGGGAGGACACCACGAAGGACAGGTAGGCTTCCTAACTAGAGCAGCCTGTGGCATCTCCCGGTCGTCAGGGAAACAGCCGGAGACAGGCAGATCGGCCATTTGCATCTGTATGGACCCTGGCTATTCAGCCTAACTTTAGCTCTGACTGAGTTGCTAAAGGGGCTGGGGAAGGAGCGCACCTGGAGTGTAACCGCGCTGACCCCAAAGCCCAAAAGCGCTGGTGCCGTGTAAGGACATTCACTACAAAAAGCATATAAGCAGCGTTAAATACAACATTAAGATTTCAACATGCCTACTACTAAAGCGGTAGTCATCCAATACGTAGAGCAGATCCATAAGGAAAACACAGGAAAAAGGAAGAACACAAATACTCAAGCAAGCCTTAAGAAAAATAACTCACCACCTAAGGATAAACAATTTGAAAAAACCAACATGGATGACATTGAAGAAATGCTCCATATGTCAGACAAAGAATTCAGAATCAACGTGATAAAAGCACTCAAAGAGGCCAAGGAAGAGGGGGAACAAAGGGAAAGCAAAAGAAGAGAAGCTCTCAATGAATTAAGAGAAGTAGTAAAAAAATATAAAAAAGAATGCAGCAAAATGAACAATATCATCAACAAACAGAAAAACGAAATCGAAATCCTAAATAAGAAACTGCAGGAGATGCAAGGCATAAGAGGAACAGCAGAAGAACTCAAAAAAGCAGGGAAGAGTCAGGAAAGCAGACTAGAAGAAATAGAAGAAAGAATCAGCACACTAGAAGATACAGAAGTAGAAAGAATGAAGAAAGAGAAAGAGAGAGAAAAGCAAAGTAAGAAAACAGAAGAAATAATCAGAGATCTTTCAGATACACTAAAGAAAACAAATATAAGAGTAATTGGAATACCAGAAGGTGAAGAGA